>APFE030962007.1:0-13324 GCA_000404065.3 Pinus taeda
GGCCGACCTAATTTCTCACATCCTTCCCTAATAACGTATATATATATACCCTAAACATAGCTCATGGATACATCATTAAGGTTTGAAGAATATCTATTGTCGCATCCCCTGATGATGGACTCACTTGGAAGTTCGAAATGTTGGGTTCACAAAACTCTATAACAGGTCATTCCTCCTCTATCTAAAACTATCCTCACCTGTATGGATTCATTATTTAACAACACTTCCATCTTTATAGTTGTGAGTGGTACGCTTTGTCGTTGCAATAATTTTGCTTTCCATTTTTCTCTCTAACTTGAGTGCCTTCTCCAATGAATCAGGTTCCCGAAGGCGAACCTCATGTTGGATATTATCCTTTAAATTCCCTATGAACACATCAATCCTATGCTCCTCTGGAATATCTTCTACCCTTATGTTCAATTTTTGGAAGTCCTCAATGTGCTCCATCATTGAAGCCTTTTGTTTGAGATTTATCAATTAGCTAAAAAAGTGTTGCTTTTTGTATCTGCATAATGTGTTATCATTTCTTCCGTAAAAATTGCCCAAGTGACAATTTGTTTATGAGAGCAAAGCCATCAATACCATACAAATTCATTTGGTTCTAAATATAAAGTTGTAATATGTACCTTTTGTGTGTTTTGCACATTATGGATATCGAAACATTTCTCCATCTGTAGTGTCCATGTTCTGGGATCCTTGCCATCAAACTTACTCATCGATTTTGGAACATGGTGGGTCTTCTATCCAACATTAGAGTCTATGAAATCATGACTAACATTTCTTTTGTTCTCATCATGAGTTTCATTTACTACCCTTTCACCATCAGATACACCTTTATTTAAACCATCGATCTTAGCTTCCACGCCATCCATCTTAACTTGCAAGCCATTCATATTAGCTTCCATGCCATTCATCTTGGGTTCATTTACCTTTAGTGAGAGTGAAATTTGTGTCTACTTGGTCTGGTAATTTTGATATATCATGTTGCATTTCTTCCTCTTCTTCATGAGTCATGCTAAAGCTTTCAGGTTTCTTACTAGGTTTTTCCATTTTATTTCTTTGGGGCATTACTTAATGCTAATAATTCTTCACTATTCCCTTTGAGTTCCTTCAAATTAATTTTTCAAATCAATCTTATGCAAAATTCAAAAAAACTACACCCCTTCTTTTTACTTTGTAAGATCTCTATATTGAATATATTATATCTTTGTAACTCCAGACCTCGAATATCCAAAATCTCTTCCTGCGGTATCCCTTGGAGTCCTCTTTCTAATCCCGCAAGTCTAATCAAGATTGGATTCTCCAAGGAAGAGATATGTCAAATCTCCCACGATGACTTGATTATAGGCTAGTTCTGTAGAGTGAACTTGTACGATGTACCACGTGTTACAGTTTTGACCTTAGTACCTGAAACTAATACATAGAAAAATACATGCCTTTCTTCTTTTGAAACTTCTTATGAAATTTCAATCTAATGCTCAAAACATAGGTTATGATGATTTTCCCCAGGTCACCTGTTTGGAATGTAATTTGAGAGTTTGAAAAAACGCCAACTTCCTGAGATCATATCTCCACAAATATAGCGAGACGAGCTCCGAAATTCAGAACAAAATTTTAGAACAATTCTAGCCCAAAAATGTTTTTTTCACTTTTGAAATGTCGCAGAAAACAAGTTATAGTGAAAATTCCACGATGACCTGTTTGGATCAGCGAAGCCCTAGAATCAAAAGCTCTAATACCAAATTTTATGAAACTAGCTCACAAGAAGAGAGAAAAAATAGATCAATGCCTTAGAATTTAGCCTATTGGAGGGGGAAACCTCATATACATTACACAAATGAACAATTCTTGGATGATACAAATGACCAAACCTTCCTTCTATATATAGGAGTCTGAGGGGTCACAATGTAATCAAGACGACGTAACAATAATAACATAAGGGCACAAAAATACAATAGTGGGTTTCTATGGGGCATACTAATAACAATATGGGGATAATAGGGGCACAATAATAACAATAAGGGTTACAATGACAATAGTAATGGGGGAATCACTAGCATTATAGGGGCCTAACACTTTGCCTAGTTGCGAATGGGACCAAAACAGTGAAATAAAATACATTAAGTGAGTTACAATGTTTGTGATAATATATGACATTGAAGACATAATGATGTGGAAATGATAAGCTATCCTTCTTACTTGAACTTCATGGGAGGTGTGCTTTCTTTTTCATATATATCCTCCAAAATGTTGTAAATCAGATAGAATCTTCATGTGGTCCTGATCATAGTGTATTATTCCTTCGTCTTCTTGCATAACAATGATCATCATTTGTCCTCAACAACTTGGGTGTCGTCTAACATGTCTTCCTTCCCCATCTCCTTATTTATCATCTTGCCATAGCGTGGTGTATTTTGTGTGTCTGCAATGAACTCATGACGAGATGACATCATTCTAGTAAACCACTATATAAGATGTTGCATGATGATCTAATGAGTGAGTTGGAACTAGTGGTGGGCAAAGGGAAACAACTGTGTGGTTGTGTAGGTCAAGAAACCAGGACCAAATATTGCACTCTAAGACTACAAAATGCACAATTTAGTTTTGGCTAAGGAAGAATATTGTGCATTTTGGGAGCTGACTGAGTCAGGCTAACGAGTTGGGCACTGGTTCTGCCAACTACACAATTCTGGAAGACATGGGGAACTAGGTGATTACGTAGTTTTGGGAGTCAGGGCTTAGGCTTGAGAAATTAGGTTGTGAAATGTGCAGTACTATGAGGTAGAGAAGACACATTGCCTAATTCTAGGGGACAATATTGCTACTTAAAGGGTGATACTACACAATGTGTAGTTTAGGAGGGCTATATGAAGCTAGGTAGTTGGGAACTTTCCAAAATTTGTCTAAGTGTGGGATCAATGAAACCGATCTGAATAGTGATGAATTT
This sequence comes from Pinus taeda, assembly GCA_000404065.3. Lineage (NCBI taxonomy): Eukaryota > Viridiplantae > Streptophyta > Pinopsida > Pinales > Pinaceae > Pinus > Pinus taeda. The sequence goes on from APFE030962007.1 coordinate 2,948, forward strand.
GACTATCATAATACACTTAAACACTTGGAAACCCAAAGTAGATCATCTAGAACATATGAACACATACTCCCCTTAGTGCGACAACCTTTGTGGAAACTTATGACAAGTGCGACACTGAAGATATACTTTGTGATGATAATGAAAACACTTGTGCGAGAGTGCATGAATCTTTGGAAATGATACTTAAACATGCTTAGATGATGAGAACAACTCATTGTCAAAAATATTTCCCCTCCGAACAAATCAAAACTCCACTTTGCATGATAAGCAAAAATTCCCATGCAAGAAGATGACATTTTCTATATGAAGATAAAAATGTGAAAGATACTTGTGATATATGAATGACAGTGAAAAAACACATTCCCAAGGAAATTTAACATGAATATCACACTAGCTAGAGTACAAGAAAGTGAAATAGACAACCAAAAACATGAACATGACACTCGCGAACACAAAGGTGTACAAGAGCAATAGTTTGCAAAACTCACCCAAAAAAGTAGAACTATAATGTGAGAAAATGTCATTGTGAGTGTGCATTGACTATTAACATGGATTGGGCATTGCAAATGCATAGTCTTGATAGGAAAGTATTAAGCTTTTCCAAACTTGCGTAAAAGGATATATCCATGCACTTGTTACAGACTAGGCATGTGTGAGCAAGTGACTTCAACACTTCCAATCTAAGGAGGGAGCTCAAAAGAACGAGCAAACCAAGAAGTGACTATGGAACGCCTGATCGTAAGATCCACAGAAGGCTCCAAAATTCGATTGTATGCAAGATTTTGGAGGGTGTTTGCTGCAATGACAACACACTTCTACAATTTTGTTTATTTCTCTACTCATTCTCTGGAAATAGATGATGCAAAGTGACCATCTGCCTATCTCTAACTTTCATTCCTCTCTTTAATTTCTCTCACATTTCTTACAGTCGCCAATAAATTAGGTGTGCCTTTCAGGATTCTTTTCGGTTCTCTCACTGTTAGGGAGAAAATGTTTCTGGCATTTCAATAATATCACCTTAATGCCCCACTAATGTCTTTTAGAATCATTATAGGTAAAAACTTTGGATGCTTCTTCGAGCCCAAATTATTTTTTTTCTATCGGTTACCATTGTGTTGTAAGGTTAATATTTCTTTTGTTTTTTTTGAAAGGGTTCTCATTATGCCACAATCCTATCATTTTTTTTATGCATTCGTTAGGGTCATAGGCTCTAAACGAAGCTTTATTACTGACCTTCTCATTCATTTCATTATTTCCTTCCCCTCCAAAAAAAATAATTCTTTTACACTCGGCCTTTGGACTCCCGACTCCATTGACACCTGACCTTTCGACTCCTCACATCTATTTTACCCTGAATAAATTGTATGCCAGAGTTGAGGCCACCCCTCCAACAATTTTCTACGCAATATCATCCTCACTTCTAACCATCTGACTTATTAAGCTTTATCTATGAAAAGAACATTATTTCTATCAATTCCCATGCCAAACATTATTTTATTTTACTCTTATTTTAATTTATTTTTTTAAATAAGTCGCAAGTTGAATGGAGTTATAGTTGAATGAAATGTATCCCAATCTTGGCTTCATTTTCGAACAAAAAGAGTTCAAACATCTACCCCATTTTATAAAAAAAAAAATTATATGTATCATGTCAATATATTATTGCTAGTTGGAGTCTTAGGGGTCTTCTTCATTTGCGCTTTCCACTTTTTCTTTGAAACTTATTTGTGATTGCAAATAAAGAACTTTAATTTCAGTCTAACGCTCTGAATACAAGGTAAACATGAAATCTACTAAAGAATTTGGTTACTAAATTTATTTCTCGTTTAACAATTTTTTTTTAGTTTTAATGGTTTTTTCAAGGCATAAGATGGAAAACAAAGCTAAATCTACCACATGAAAGAAACTTGTTTGACAGATTAAGGAAATTCCGAAACCAATTACAAAATCCACAACTATAAGATTATTTCGATCAAGAAGAAAATGAAGAATTCTTTGTTCAACGCTTATTGTTACAAAAGAATTCACAACAAATTCAATATCAAAACATATCAAAACATAAAATTATGCATTCTCTTAATTAGTATGAAATAAACCACCCCCAGCCTATGTCTTGAAATGAAAGAAAAAGAGACGGACACTGCCCTTAGCTGATTCCAACAAAAAACTCCAACAATTGAGAAATTTTATAGCAAAACAAACCCAAACTAAGCCTATAAAAAACCCTAAATGTCTAGTATTCAATACCATCATGCTGAGACCTTTTCAATACCCCACTAAAACCATGTCTTAGGAACCAATAATGACCATGAACCCTTAATCATTTCCATTACCTTAATTTCCATGTTACGATTGTCGAGAAGCATTGACCAACCCCCACTGACATGTTGTCATGTTTCTTTCCACTCCCTCCCATCATAGGCATTGATTAAGTGATTAGAAGTAGAATATTCAAAGAACCTTCCTTCTTGACCCCTGAATAGAAAAAATGAAATTTCTCAAGTCCCCATCCACCCAAAGTTGAAATATATATTCCTATTAATGAACCCAACAAAATCATAAACGTCCTGTTTCCAACATAATCATGCTCAAAGAAATTCAATACCCTACTAAAGCCACATTTCAAACAACATGAACAATCATGCACCCTTAATTGTTTCCTTTTACTTTTACATTACCTGATCTACCATGTTACAATTGCCATGAAACATCAACCAACTAACACCACCATGTTGTCATGCCTCATTTCAGTCCCTCCCATCACAACCATTGACTAAGTTAATGGACAAATAATATTCAGAGAATGATCAATCCTAACCATTGATAATAATAATAAAAAAAATGAAATTTCGCAAGTGACCATCCAATCAAAGTTGAAATATATATGCCTATCAATGGATTAATAGATTTTGTAATTGTATTTATGAATCATAATTATTTATTTTTTGGTTGTTTACTTTATTTTCAATTTTTTTTCGAATTTTAATTTACTTATCAATAATTAGAAGGTAGATGGTATGACTTAACCTCCACATATTATTTTAGAATATTTTTTGTAATATTCACAAATAAAAAGTTGATATTTATCTAAAAAGTAATTATACACTTTCTATATTTTCTATATATTAATTAATTAAAAAAAGGGTCATATTAACAAGTGTGATATGAAATGACTTGTGGTATTTTTGGCATGTGGTGCTGATAATCCATGGTATTAGCCCATTACATTGTTAGAAACCTTATTTAGAGGTTAGGAATCTTCGTGATTAAGTGTGATAAAATCTTCCTAATTAAGAATCTTGTTAAATGTTTTACATGATACATCTCACATTACCAAAATAAAAATAAAAAAATGTTAATCTAAACAATAAATTTATTTTAAATTATTGTTATTGTTATAAAAAATAAATAAAAAGCCTAATTTCTATCTTTATATCTCCATAGCTTTATATATGAGTTAGAAACACATATATCAATATAGAAATTAGTTTTTTTTAATTAATAATAGTACTTTAAAATAAATTTATAGTTAAGTTAAGTTTTTATGGGTTTCTTGTGCCAGGAGGTACATTTTATAGCTCACTATAATGACAATGCATGATTTTGTCCCTGCTCAACTTGGAGTTGACACATGTCCTTTAAACAGAATACTTTAAATAAAAGAAAATTGTTCATTATAATAAAATATGAAACAAGTATACCTATTTTCTTACTTTTAAATTAAAAACATTATAAAGGATTAATAATATCATTCTTATTATCACTTGGTTAGTTGTTAATATTGTTAATATTACAATGTAATATGAAAGAGATGTGGTAAAAATATTTCAATTTCCATTTTCGAATTATAAAAAAAATATTTCAATGTCTAAGTTAAATAATATATTTTTATATAAACTTTACAAAGATAAACTAATTAAAATAGAAAAAATAAAAAAGGATATATATATTTCGGTATAGAAGTTAAAATAACTTGTTTGAATATCCATATTATCTAATATATTTTGATATATACACACAGGCATACATATAGAGAGAAGAAGTAATTAAAAGTAGAATAATTTATTTAGTCCTTAATAAGAGGTAAATGTGCTATTCATTCAATTATATATCTATATATCTATATCTATATTATATCTATATCTATATATATATATAATTATATATATATATATATATATATATAGGAGAGAGGGAGAGAGAAAAATAACTATGTCAAAAATTGATTTATCAAGCACTAAAAGGGAACAAATCTTTTAAAATATAAAGATATTTTCTAGTTTTGCACTGTAAAAGTATGTTTCCGTATCAATATATTTGATCCATCTTAGCAGTTGGAAGGTTAGTGGTTAAGATGGATCTATACTAGATTAATTTTGACAATATGAGATGTATCATGATTTTTTTTTATTCTTATAAATATTTACTAGACATTTGAACTATATATAATAGTGTTGTTACTATCTATAAATGATCAATAAGGAAAAAAATTAATTCCATAGAAAATTGATATTTTTATTGTGCCGAGAGGCACTCTCTAGTACAGCGTGGAGGAGATGTTGTAATGTGAAGCCTTGTTCTATGTTTTCATGTTATGTAAACATTAGTGTCTTAAAAAATTTAGTTTCAACAATCCATGATTTTTCGATGGTATCCTTAACCCATTGTATTCTTCTCTAATATATCCAATTTAAAGACATAAAATTCCAATCAATTTTCCTTTTCTAGAAAGAAACATTTTTAGTTGAGCAGTAGCAAGCCTAAATATGGGTTTCTAATCAAGTTGAGAAACATCATCATGAAATAAGGGACGTGTCATGAAATGTTTTGATGTTGATCAAAATTTACCAATCATCTAATTTATATGATTACACTAATATATAATAGTGTTGTTATTGTTTGCAAGAGATCGATAAACAAAAATTGCGTGTATACGCTTCTGTGCCAAGATGAACCTGCATATACGTGCTAATATGTGTTCTCAAATCCATGCACGCATATATTCTCTATAAGGAAAATGCATATGTGGCTACTTTTGGTTTGGCATTTCTTCCAAATAAATATATATATGACATTGATCCTTTTTGTCGCGAGTTTCTCCTTTCTGTGACACATAACGGAAATATTCAATTTATATATTCTACTAGATATTTTATGTCGGAAACAAAAGAGATTGATATTCATGGTGCTGAAACAAGTGACAAATGATTTCAGTGATGAAGTGGGAAGAAGAGGATTCAGGTGTTAGCATTATTGCACAGGTTTGGCGCCATGGAGTAGCTGTTGTCTTTGATGGCAACTCACTCTGGTGACAGACCACAATTCAGGCACTCAGAAAGAAGAAAAAGACATATACGAGGTTCACTTTGACGAAGCCGTGTATACATGAAGGTTGGATGTTCCCAAGGCACGTATGCGTATACACGCACTTTCATGAAAGGGAAAGTGCGTAGATGTGGGAGAACTTATTTTTGGTCTGTGGTATTCAGTCCTTGGTATTTGAACCTATGGTTTTGGGCCATGGTATCTCGTCTAATGTGTTGATCCCAAGTATTGGGTCCTTGGTATTGATTTGTTATGGTTTTGGGCCATGGTATTGTGAAAGGCAAGACTATAAAAGAGGAAGAAGATCATTGGGCAAAGTGCATCTGAATTATTGAATATCTGATAAAGTGTTAGATCTGGAATACTGTGATTGGTGTTATGGTGCAGATTTGGATCTGAAGGAAGAAGGAACCTGAGCGCAAGGAGAAGGATAAGTTCTTTTGATGGGTCAAAATCTTAAGGCTTGAATGATATTATCTTTGTATGATTTTGATCTGTTCTATGTGGCGCTTGCTTGATCCATAAATCTGGTAATCTGGGTAAACTAATATCTGAACATTTGAAGGGGTAAATTATCTTTATAGATCTGTACGCAGGTTCAGTGAAGCGAAGGCACGTATACACGAAGTTTCTGTAAATCAAAAAGGCATATACGCATGTTTATCTTGTCACAGAAGCATATACACGTAGTTTCTCTAAGCCAAAAGCACGTATACGCAGGTTGATCTTAGCACAGAAGCGTATACACGCAATTTTTGTAAGTCAAAAGAGCATATACACAGGTTGATCTTAACACAAAACCGTATGCACACAGGTTTCTGAATATTGAAGTAGCGTACGGCTCTTAATTTATGTTCTAGCTACTTCTGTTGATTATTGTAGTGATCTGGGTTCCGAATTTGTGGTGTGATTACTATTATTATGACCTGGGTAGAGTTGTCAGAGAAGTGTCTATTTTGATTCAGTCTTGATTGGTGAAAAGGTGATTGGTTGATGCAGAAATTCTTGATGTTTGATTGATGTTATTTGTGGATCCAGTCTGAAAATTTATGAAATGTGGTCCCTAGAAGAAAGAGAAGGTTGTAGCCTTCTGCAGGTAGCAGCCTACGTACTAGTATCTCAACTAGTATAAGAACTAAGGGGATTGTAGCCCCCTTCTAAAAGAAGCTGGAAAACAAGAGAGAGTTGTAGCTCTCTACAGGTAGCAGCCTGTGTACTAGTAAAGGACTACACCAGTATAGAATCATTGTAAAAGGAAGTTTCTAATTAAAAAGAAGATAGAGACAAATTGCAGCAGGTGGTTTTCACCTACATTGGGTTTCCACCTTATATCTTGTGTTCTTGTGTGTGGTTGTATTTTGATCTGTTTTACTGTTCCTGGTAACTGTTTATATGATTCTTTTGCATAACTTAATGATCAACATCTGTAGAATAATGTAAATTATAAATCTGCATAGTATACGTGGGTTTCCTTATCTGAAGTTGCGTATATACGTGGGTTCATATAACGGAAGTAGCGTATATGTTATGGGTTTGAAAAAGAAAATATTTGACCAGATAATACTGATTCACCCCCCCATTCAGTATTATTTCCAACAATTGGTATCAGAGCGGGTCCTTCAGAAGAAGCTTGATCGCTTGAAGGAAGATCTATCATCATGAGCAACTACGAGAGAGAAGCATCAATCAGGCCACCAATTTTTGATGGGACCAACTTTGTCTATTGGAAGGTAAGAGTCATAGCCTATCTTCAACCTCTTGGTACAGAAGTCTAGGATATCATAGATACAGGGTACACTTTTTGATCAGCAACTCCTACAGATCTGGCTGAGAAGAAGCAGTTTGAAACAAATGAAAAGGTTTTCAACACTCTACTAGGATGTCTATCTCAATCCGAATTTGTCAAGGTTATGCAGTATAAAACTGCAAAAATAATATGGGACAAGATTGTGCTGAGCTACGAAGGAGATGAGTAGGTAAAATGAGCAAAAATTCAAACCCTCAGAATTCAGTATGAAAATCTCAGGATGTACAATGATGAAAGTGTGGCTAACTATTCCCTTCGTATAGATGAGATTGTTAATTGTATGAAAAATTTGGGTGAGGAAATAAAAGAGGTTGTTGTGGTTGAAACGGTTCTAAGATCTTTGTCTCCTAAGTTTGAATCAAAAGTTTCCGCAATAGAAGAAAAGGAGAATCTACAGAAAACTACCTTTTCGCAGCTACATGAAATTCTAACCGCTTATGAAATGAGGAAAGGAGGAGCATCAGACAAGAGAGAAGCTGCATTCAAGGCTTCAGGTAAAGGAGTTTACTATGAGTCCAGACATATGTTAGAAGAAGAGGAAGAATAAAATTTTGTCAAGAACCTTCAATGGGGTGCTAGAAGATTTAGAGGTTAGTTACCCTTCAAATGCTTTGCTTATGGAAGAGTCGGTCACCATGTTCCCAAGTTTCCCCATAAAAATAAGCTTGACAAAGGTAATGAACCTGTTGGATGGAACAAGAAACAAAATGTAAGTAAGAAAAGCTACTACGCTCATGAAGACAGTGATGGACTCTCAAATAGTGATGAATATGAACGAGGTAATAATTATAGGCTTTTAATGGCTTTTGAAGATGATGATTTTATGGATGCTATAGATGAAGAAGGTCTTTATGAAGAGATTTATAAACTCAAAATTTGTTTAAAAGACAAAAATATGATTATTGCTACTTTGTAATTTCAACTGGTTGAAAGGGAAAAACATCATGAAAAGCTAGAATGTGAAATTATGGGACTTATAAAAGAGATTGAGAAAACAAAAGCTCTTAATCTTAGATTTGTTAAAGGATCTGAAACTCTAGATGAGATTATCAATGTGCAGCGTTGTCCTCTTATCAAGACAGGTCTGGGATATAATGAAGAAACATCTCAAGCATAGAAACCATCCACCTCCAAAATTTATCTTGATGCAGCAAGGAGGAGTGAGCAAAGGCCAAATGGAAATCACCAGGTAAATCAGGGACATTTTTCTTCAAGAATGAACAAAGATCACCAAGTAAATTAGGGGCAATCTACTTCAAGGATAAATAGAAGCTACAACAAACCACAGGTACATCATTCTCAATTTGCCTCAAGAATGAATGTCAACAAAAACTACAATCATTCGGTCTATAAGCTTGATAAACACAGGAATTTCTTCAACGGCCAATGTTTCTCTTGTCATAACTTTGGACACAAATCATCTCAGTGTGTTGCCTACAAAACTATCATGAGTAGAGAAACTCAAAAACAGAGGAGTATGACTGGGATCATGAAAAGGACCTACAATAACTTTTCTGCTCTTGAAAATGAAGTAGAATGTTCTATTTGTAATAATTTTGGACATGAAGATTCTGAATGCAGGAGCAGGTTTCGGCAGAAAACTCAGATGGAGCAAGCCTCAAATATCAAAGCATGGAGAATGAAAGAACCACAACCAGAAAGATGTGGTATAGCCTTATATGCAGAAGGGCAGGAAAATCAATGGTACATCGAAAGTGGATGTTCGAAGCATATGACAGGTGATAAAGAAAAACTTCAGTCATATAGTGCCTTGGAGGAGGAGAAGAAGGTCTCATTTTGAAATTACACCCCTGCACCCATAAAAGGTAAAGGTTCTGTTCTTTTAAAAGAAAAGTTCAAAGCAGGAAATGTTATGTGTGTTGATGGCTTAATGCATAATCTATTGAGTGTCAGTCAGATGTGCGATCAAGGAACAAAGGTAATATTTCGATCAAATGGATGTAGTGTTTGTGATCTTGATTATGGAGAAATAGTGATAAAAGGCATAAGAACTCCAAATAATTTATACATATTCAAAGAAGGAGAACAATAATGCTATCTAAGCAAGAATGATGAACACTAGCTATGGCACTGGAGGTTGGGGCATCTAAGCTTCTCATAGATAAGGAAAGCATGCAAATACCAGGCAGTTCGTGGTCTTCTAGACATCAGAATTCCAGATAATACAATATGCAAATCATGTCAGTTTGGTAAGCAAACCATAAATAAGTTCCTTGAGAAGGAAGGATTAGTGAGCAGGCCACTTGAGTTTGTCCATACTAATGTATGTGGTCCATCTAGGAAAAGAAAGCCTCGGGGAGAAGAATACTTTATATTATTCATTGACAAGGAAAATTTTAAGAACCCCCCCTAAATTTACATGTATAATAAATGGGCGAATCTCCATGGTATATAGGAAAAATGGAAGGCAATTTTATCAATAATATGATATGTATATATAATTTTTTGGAGAATCTCTCACCAGGCATGGTGAATATTTTACTGAATTATAAAATCTTGTGTTTATTGAATACACAAATGAAATCATTGCATTTCTTTAAAATATCTTTTGAAATCAAAATTACCGAAATTACATATCGATAATCTAGTGGGTGTAAGATAAAATTCACCCGTGCCATAAAGCATGAGAAAAAACCTAATACTATATATAAAACCAAGAAAAATTCAAATTCATACTTCTATGTTCCTGTTTGCAATTAGAAAAATTACCCAAATTACAATCTGTTTACTCCACTTCTAGGGACCTCGTAACCACCCTGCCAATACACAAGTATGTTCCCGTTTGAAATTAGAAAAATCACCCAAATTACAATCTGTTTACTCCAGCATATGTTGGAAAGTTATAGAAGGATGACTAGTGTAATCAATCCATTCATTTTAGCCCTGGATTTGTTTCAGTTTAAAACAGAAATATACAAATATAGTTGTCCAATGTCTATGCTTTAACCATTCACCTTAAGATGTTTTTACAATATAATTTCCTAAGTCTATTTAATAACTTCATTATCATCAAAACCAACCTATATCCATCTTAACTCCACATCTACCACTCTTAGGTGGATGAAATCTATTTATCCCTCTGAGCACTTGGTAGACCCAGAATTAAGATGGATCTAAGATAGAATTTCCCCTTTAAATAGTCTATGCTCACATGAATACATGGGTCAATACCATGGGTTATCATAAACCTGGAGCTTAAAAATTACTATTAGTAATTTATAAAA
>APFE030962007.1:13986-25913 GCA_000404065.3 Pinus taeda
ATATAAGGTGACTTATGGAGTAAACATAAAAAATGCTTTATTTATTTACCATACCTCTCATTTATTTATGTTTTTATTAATTATGCTTTATTTATTTACCATACCTCTCATTTATTTATATTTTTATTAATTTACCATAACTCTTTTATAAATATGGTATTTGGGCCTTTGGCCCATAGGATTCACTTAAACAAAACCTATTCTTGAAAATGGGCGAACGGATTCACTTAAATAAAACCTATTCTTGAAAATGGGCGAATCGAAGGTTGTAACTCCTAATTTCAAGGGCTAAATTTACCTTTTTTACCCTCTCCCTTAAAATAAGGTGGGCTATTTGAGGTGGTTTGTAAAAATGTACTATGATACAAAATATTCGCCCACTAAAAATTTAAAACCCCTTAATTTCGCCAAAGGGCGAACATTCGCCCCTAAAATCACCCGCATTCATTGATGACTATTCAAGGATGGTTTGGATAGCACTTATGAAGCACAAAGATGAAGCCTTCGAAAAATTCAAATCCTTCAAAGTTTTGGTTGAAAACAAATCGGATCACAAAATTAAATGCCTCAGGTCTGATAGAGGTGGGGAATTTACCTCAAATGAATTTTTCGACTTTTGTGAAGATCATGGAATAAGAAGGGAATTCTCTACAGCCAGGACTCCTCAGCAAAATGGAGTAGTGGAAAGGATGAACAAAATGGTTCAACAAATGGCTCGTGCTATGCTTGATGAGTCTGGAACTCCCACAACCTTTTGGGGTGAAGCTGCATTTGCTACAATTTTTATTCTCAACAAAACAAATGTCCGGGTGAACAACGCTCAAACCCCTCATCAGCTCTCGTATCGTGTGACTCCTTCGATAAAATATTTCAAAATTTTTGGAAGCAAATGCTATATCAAAAATACTGATGAACATCTTGGCAAGTTTGAACCTAGGGCAGATGAATGCATTCTCCTTGGTCACTCTCCCCACAACAAAGCATACAAGTGTTATAATAAAATGCTTGGAAAGATTGTTGAAAGTATTGATGTAGTGGTTGATGAAGAAGAAAACACTCCTAGGCAGGTAAAATCTGAAGATTTCAAATATGATGAGGACTATCCATCAACATCAAATCAGATTCATGATGAAGAAGAAACTTATGAAGAAGAAACCCATGAGGATCCTGAAGAACAAATAAGGATAGAAGAAAATACTCCATCCAGATACGTTCAAAAGAATCATCCAGAAACTCAAGTTTTGGGGCAGAAAGAGGAATGTATACAAACAAGAAGAAGAATTGAAAAAACTTCAAGCTATTTGGCATTACTTTCCTCCACTGAACCACAAAATGTAAGAGAGGCATGCAAAGATGAATGCTGGGTCAAAGAAATGGATGAAGAACTTGAGCAGATAAAAAAGAGTAACACTTGGGAGTTGGTTCCTAGACCAAAAGATAAGAATGTCATAGGGACAAAATGGATCTTAAAAAATATGTTGAATGAAAATGGGGAAGTGATTAGAAACAAGGCTAGACTGGTTTGTAAAGGGTATGCACAACAAGAAGGAATAGACTCTGAAGAAACTTTTTCTCCCATTGCTAGACTTGAGGCCATCAAAATTTTCCTTGCTCTCTCTAGCCTTTAGAAGTTCAAAGTATTTCAAATGGACGTGAAATCAGCCTTTCTGAATGGTGATTTAGAAGAAGAAGTGTATATTGAGCAGCCAGATGGATTCATCCTTGGTAATGATCCAAATCTTGTATGAAAACTAAAGAAGGCTCTCTATTGTCTCAAAGAGGCTCCAAGGGCTTGGTACTATCGTCTAGACAAATACCTTCATCAACAAGGTTTTTCAAAAGGCTCAGTAGATAGTAATCTTTATATAAAAATTGAAAATAACAAATTGCTAATACTTGTTGTGTATGTAGATGATATCATATTTGGTAGCAATGAAGAAGTTATGAGTCAAAACTTTGCCTTGGTAATGAAGAAGGAATTCGAAATGTCTTTGCTTGGAGAACTAACATATTTTCTTGGTTTACAAATCCAATAAAATAAAGGCAGTATCTTTTTATCTCAAACCAAGTACCTCAAGCAGATCTTGAAGAAGTATGGCATGGAAGATTCGAAGCCAGTATGTACTCCTATGGTCACGGGATGCAGCCTCAGTGCAAATGATGAATCAGCAGCAGTGAATCAACCAACCTATAGATCCATTATTAGAAGTCTACTCTATTTAATAGGTACTCGACCAGATGTCATGCATGTAGTAGGAATGGTTCAAAGATTTCAGGCAAATGCTAAGGAAACTCATCTTTAGGCAGTAAAGAAAATTTTCAAGTATCTTCAAGGAACTCAAAACTATGGCCTATGGTATCCTAGAGATGTGGATCTCACTCTTCATGCTTATACAGATGCGGATTGGGCTGGAAGCATGGATGACATAAAAAGCACTAGTGGTGGTGCATTCTTTATGGGTTCCAGATTAGTATCTTGGTTCAACAAGAAACATAGTTCTATTGCATTATCTACAGCTGAAGAAAAATATGTGGCTGTTGCATCCTGTTGCACCCAAGTCCTTTGGATGATGCAAACCTTGCAGGATTATCAAATCACTTGTTCTCCACCTATCTCCATCTTATGTTATAATACAAGTACAATCAGCATTTCGAAGAATCCAGTCATGCATTCAAAAACCAAGCACATACCTATCAAATATCATTTTCTTCGGGAACAAGTGCTGGAACAAAAAGTCAAGTTGGAGTATGTTCCCTCTAAGGAACAAGTTGCTGATATACTCACCAAACCATTGCCCAGGGAAACATTTGAATACATCAGACAGAAGCTGGGAGTAGTTGATGCTTCATCCTACTGTTGAAACTTGTCTATTTCAAAGAAAAGTTGTTGTACGCAAGTTGGATGAAGAGTATCTGCGTACATACGCTCGTTTATGCAGATACAATCGTGTATATGGAGGTTTGAAGGATATCATTAGGGACAGACTCTAGTTGAAGATAGTATGATATGGGTCTGACAGAGACCATCTGGCACAGGTTCAGGGGGAGCAAATAATCTTCTAATGATGCATTGTTGGCATTATCTAAGAAGCCTTTGGTTCAAGTTCTCAACTGTTGTTGGTTTCAAGTGAAACACATGCAAAGGAAGAACAGAAAGAGAACATTGTTGCTGATCTGTAGAGTGATTAATAGATGTTGCTGATATCAGCTATTAGTGACTTTCATAAGTCTTTCTATTTCGTTTCTATTTAGTGACTTTCAATTATTGTCAAGGTGATGTAACTGCCTATTTTGGTTTCCCCACTATGCCAGGGATGAATGATGTAATGGACTTGGTTGTCTTATGTAAATTTCTGGTGTATCCCTACTTGGTTGGGTGATGGATGTATGTATAGAGTCTATTGGTGATAGGAACGTCTTTTATGATGTATAAGTTATCGTTCTTCTTGAAGAACATCTTTTTGCAGATATTGCCTACAAGTCAGGGGGAACTTGGTCAGCACAACAAAACAGAGATTTCAGCTTTTACTCAGGGGGAGCACAACCCTTTGCCCTTGATGACAAAGGGGGAGAATGAATTTGAGGATCTTGGGGTTTCCATCAAGTCCAAAGGGGGAGATTGTTGGTATTATTGCATACGTTTGGTGCCATGGCACAGGTGTTGTCCTTGATGGCAACTCGCTTTGGTGACAAACCACAGTTCAGGCACTCAAAAAGAAGAAAAAGACATATACGCAGGTTCACTTTGACAAAGCCGTGTATACACACGGGTTGGACGTTCCCAAGGTGCGTATGCGTATACATGCACTTTCATGCAAGGGAAAGAACATACATGTGGGAGAACTTATTTTTGGTCCGTGGTATTTAGTCCTTGGTATTTGAACCTATGGTTTTGGGCCATGGTATCTCGTCTAATGTGTTGATCCCATTTATTGGGTCCTTGGTACTGATTTCTCATGGTTTTGGGGCATGGTATTGCGAAAGGCAAGACTATAAAAGAGGAAGAAGATCATTGGGAAAAGTGCATCTGAATTATTGAATATATGATAAAGTGCTAGATCTGGAATACTGTGATTGGGGTTATGGTGCAAATCTAGATCTAAAGGAAGAAGGAACCTGAGCGCAAGGAGAAGGATAAGTTCTTTTGATGGGTCAAAATCTTAAGGCTTGAATGATAGTATCTTTGTATGATTTTGATCTATTCTATGTGGCGCTTGCTTGATCCATAAATCTAGTAATATAGGTAAACTAATATTTGAAGATTTGAAGGGGTAAATTATCTTTATAGATCTATACGCATGTTCAGTGAAGTGAAGGCACGTATACATGCAGTTTCTGTAAATCAAAAAGGCGTATATGCAGGTTTACCTTATCACAAAAGTGTATACACGTAGTTTCTATAACCCAAAAGCACATCTACACAAGTTGATCTTAGCATAGAAGTGTATACACACAATTTCTATAAGTCAAAAGAGCGTATACACGGGTTGATCTTAACACAGAAGTGTATGCACGTAGGTTTCTGAATATTGAAGTAGTGTACGTCTCTTAATTTATGTTCTAGCTGCTTCTGTTGATTATTGCAGTGATCTGGGTTCAGAATTTGGGGTGTGATTACTGTTATTATGATCTGGGTATAGTTGTCAGAGAAGTGTCTATTTTGATTGAATCTTGATTGGTGAAAAGGTGATTGGTTGATGCAGAAATTCTTGATGTTTGATTGATGTTATTTGTGGATCCAGTCTGAAAAATTTATGAGACGTGGTCCCTGGAACAAAGAGAAGGTTGTAGCCTTCTGCAGGTAGCATCTTGCGTACTAGTATCTCAACTAGTACAAGAACTAAGGGGGTTGTAGCTCCCTTCTAGAAGAAGCTGGAAAATGAGATAGGGTTGTAGCTCTCTACAGGTAGCAGCCTGTATACTGGTAAAGGACTCCACTAGTAGAGAATCATTGTAAAAGGAAGTTTCTAATTAAAAAGAAGATAGAGATGAATTGCAGTAGGTGGTTTTCACCCACATTGGGTTTCCACCTTATATCTTGTGTTCTTGTGTGTGGTTGTCATCTTATCTTTTTTACTATTCCTAGTAACTGTTTATATGATTTTGTTGCATAACTTAATGATCAACATTTGTAGAATAAAGTAAATTATAAATCTGCATAGTATACGTGGGTTTCCTTATCTGAAGTTTTGTATATACGACGGTTCATCTAACCGAAGTAGCGTATATGTTCTGGGTTTGAAAAAGAAAATATTTGACCAGATAATACTAATCCACCCCCCCTCTCAGTATTATTTCCAACATCAGGATGGTGTACGAAGGTGTTCTACCTAATGAAAGAGAGATTGTAGTGAAGAA
Source organism: Pinus taeda (assembly GCA_000404065.3). Classification (NCBI taxonomy): domain Eukaryota; kingdom Viridiplantae; phylum Streptophyta; class Pinopsida; order Pinales; family Pinaceae; genus Pinus; species Pinus taeda. The sequence continues at coordinate 19,345 of APFE030962007.1, forward strand.
TCTCAAGGGAGTATCCCAAGCTAAAGGACAATTCTGGGAAGAGTTAATAATTATAGGGAGAGTCCATCGCCATAACCTTGTTCATATGTGGGGTCTTTGCACAAAGGGTGAACACGTATTGTTTCTGTATGAATAGATCCCAATGGGTAACTAAACCAATATTTGTTTGATAAATAGGGTGGAGTTAGTGTAGTCGTGTTAGAGTCAAGAAGAAGATATGGAATACTCATAGTGCTAGAGGTAGAAAGTGCTATAGCCTACCTACATGAAGAGTTCTTAGAGTGGGCTCTCCATGGAGATATTAAGGTAGAGAACATACTACTAGATGAGGCATTATGTCCGCCAAATCTCTGATTTTTTCCTAGTAAAGCTAGTTAAGAGGGTTGCCAAGATATGTGGCACTAGAATACTAGATACAAGAAGGAAAACCTTTTACTGGAAGATTAGATGTATAAAATTTTCAGGTTGAGATTTCTCTACTTGTAAGAAGAATGAAGAATTTATGATTTATTCAATATGTTGACGAGGACAAGGAATTTTTGTTTTGAAATAATGCTTTTGAGTTGGTGATTATACAAAGGAATGTGGAGAAGGTCATGGACAAGAAAATTGTGAGTGGAGCATGATATGGTCACTTTGAGTTGGAGGTGAGTGAGAGAATGGTGATGACATCATTTAGGAGTATTCAAACCTAACTGAATAACCAGACATCCATGGGAAATGTTGCTAAAATGATGTAAAGAACCCTCAATGTTTCTTGCCCACCCTAGCCAAATTTCTTCCTCAACTTATTGAATTCCAAATTCCAATAGTAACTGATATTGAGATCTGATATAAGAATAGTCTCGTTTATCTATACCTACATAAGATGTTTAAATTTTGGGCTTCTTAAATTTTTGATTGATTGATTAAACAGCGTAAGGGGCCCCAACAATGATATCCCTAGCTCATATTCAAACTCCTTTTGATGTTAGATATTCTGCTATGAATCTTGAGTAGATGGATAACAATTTCTTTGATCTTATCATTGCTAAACAAATGGTGCATGTTGTTGACCTTTAAGTATTTTCACATTGAACCTAGATATCCTGATATGATACACATTCCATCTCCACCAGAAGAATTGAATGTCAATAGCAGTTACTATGAAGTCACATAAAAGAATTGCTTCCTATTTTTATTTCTTTGTATGAGACCTTAAGCACATATAGGTATGTATCATTTTTATATATATGACATTTCGATCCCTCACTTAATAAAATGCATAGGCATATAAATACCATTTGACAATTTGAGAGACCATTTTATGATTCATTGTAATGAGTCTAAATTGGTAGAATTCGTAGGTACCATACTTGATTAATATATACGGATAAAATTTATTTGATATTATCTAAACTAAATATTTGGTAAACATACATATACCAGGAAAATATAGACTTTAAAATTACATTTTCCATTATCAAATTCATTAAAAAAAAAATTAAATTGTAATTTTATTTTTAATTATAATTATTTTTTATATATAACAGTGTTTTCACTCAACTCCTATTTCTATCACCATCATTATCTGGCCCACTGAACAATCTAATTAATAACTAGGAAACTATGAACATAAGAACTTAAATATGACATAGAACTTTATTTTCACATTTATTTCACATTTTCAGTCTTTCAAATGACGTTCATGAGCAATATAATAATATAACATAATACTAATAATAATAATAATTATTTATTTTAAATATACTAAGAAAAAAATGCAACTATATTTAAAAATATAGATATTTACCCTTACTTTTGAGATAAATTTTATCTTTTGATATGTGATTATTATTAAGAATATTTAAAAAAATATGGTGGAGGTTAGATACCCAGTATTCACTAAATAATTATTGATAATTAAATTAAAATCCTAAGAGCCATATTTTAAAATAGACATGGAAATCGACATAATTAATAATCGAATCCCACCTAATTCACATAATTTAATGAGTAGATTGTTATATGATAATGTTTTATAATTAGAAATGTGGAGATACCCATTTCTAAAACTTAGGTTTTAGATTACGTGTCATCTACCCATTAACATCATGTTTTTTATAATTGAACTAATCTAGATCTATTAAGGCCAAATATACCAAGCTTTGAGAGGGATCAAATCTCTTTTCACTCTAAAAGAGGTTTTCCTCTCAATATATTTGACTCCTATGTATGCTTCTAAGAACTTGATAGATCCAAATTTTTAAGTTGAATCCATGTTATATTATATAAATTTCACATCTAAATGTATTTTCATTTTTATTTTTATTTAATTTTTTATTTAATTTCTATGGAATATCCACTTGATATTTTTGGTTGTAGTTAATATAGTGGGCTTAGATATATTGTGAAAGTAATTATGAAATTTTTACTTTTTTTATTTTAATTAAAAATATAAATAAATTAAATAGGTAAATATTTATAAAAAAAAAATTATTGTGAAATTGAGTTAATGCGTTTTTGGAATTTGGTATATATAAGTCATATTAATGCCTTAGGGTAGTGTAACAAAACCTATTTATAAGTTAATAATATTCATGACAAATTGGAGTGAATATTAATGATTGAAAGTCTTGTTATATTGTAAGCATTAATTTTGTATATGTTTGTTAATTAATTTTAAATATGTTTACATAATCATTATCTTAATCTATGTGGTAGAATGAATCTTAATTTGTAGTTATATCTTTTAATGTGATATGTATATTATATTGGTAGTCATTTTATTTAAAAAACAAAATTACCATATAACAAATTGAAATTTATTATTTATTTTACTTTTAAGTGTTTATTATTAATTAGCTCAACATTTGTCTTACATATATGTTTTCCCACATTTGAAAAACTTTTACATACTTTCTTCTATTAGGCCTACACATTTTTATTATAGAGCGCCCTTAACATATTGAAAAAAAATATGGTAGTAAAATTTGTATTTAAGAAGAGAAGAGAATTTTAGAAAACTAAATGTCATCAAATTTTTATTGATAGGACAAATAAATTTGAAATTGCAAATAAATAATAATAATGAAAATAGAGAAAATTAATGTTTCGGAAACAAAAATGAAAATAACCATATATATTAAAAAGTTATAATACAAAACAAATTAAACACATTTATCTCATGCTTTTAATACTTATTTTATCATATAGTTGGAATTGGAATTGATCATAAATTTACTTTCACCAAAACAATTAGCACATTAAAATTCCAAATTAGGTAAAAATTTAAACATATTCACTCTTTACTAAAGTCGCTACATATCCTAAATCAAAGTAAAATGGTTAATTCAACACAAAGAATCCAAAATCTTGCTGTAAAATCATTTAATATTTCTTTTAATTAATTATTTGTAAATAAAAGGAAAATCATATCCTATGGATATATTAAAATCTCTATACACATAAATATTTGCATGTCAAAGTTGTAATATTGGAAAATACTCATTTGATGTACTTTTATTATAAATTTTGTTATCATGCGATGTAAAGAAACATTATTAAATAATATTAATATTAATATTATTATAATATTTATTTATTCAAATTAATTAACTTTAATAATACAATATTTAAATTTAATATAATATCTAATTTTTTATATTATAATGATATTTATGAACTTTAAAAATATATGGGAGGGAAGAACAAAGACATAGAGTGATAGAGGTGAAGATATAGAGGGAGTGAGAGAAACGCGAAGAGAGGGAGGGATAGAGATATGGAGTTGGAAGGAGAGAAAGGGAGTGAAGCAGAAATACATAGAGAGATAAAACTGGGGAGAGAGAGAGAGGGGGGAGTCACAAGGAAGAGATGGAGAGAAAAGGGGGAGAGAATGAGAGAGAATGAGAGAGAATGAGAGAGGGAGGGAGATAGTGACAGAGTTGGAGAGAGAGAGAGAGAGAGAGAGAGAGAGAGAGAGAGAGAGAAAGGGAGAGAGGAAGGAAGAGAGCGAGGACTTGAGAGAGAAGGAGAGAGAGGAAGGTAAGAAGAAATACACCTAGAGAGGAGTATGGAGAGAGTGAGAGGGAGTGATCATGGAGATGGAGAGAGAAGGAAAGATGAGAGTAGTAGGGAAGAGAGATAGAAGGGGGGAGAGAAGGAGAGAAGGGGAAGAGAGAGAGTTAGTGAGAGGAAGAGGGAGGGAGAGATAGATATATATGGAGAAAGAGTGTTTATGTTTTGGGGGTGATATATAAATATAGGAGAGACTGAGGGATATAGAGATATAGATAGAAAGTGAAGAGAGGGAAGAAGATACATATAAAGAGAGGGTGAGATAGATAAATATGGAGAGAGTGAGAGCATTTGCATTTTTGGGGGTGATGTAGAGAGATAAAAAAGGAGAGATGGAGGGATATATGGTTATAGATGGAGGGGGGAGAGAGGGAGGGAAGAAGAAAGACAGAGAGAGAGAGAGAGAGAGTATGTTTGGGGCTGAGATAGAGATATAGAGAAGGTGAGATGGAGGGAGATATAGATATGGATGGAAGGGGGTAAGAGGGGAATAATATTTCTCACACTAGATCTATTGATTTTAAGATACATGGTGATTTCTAATACTATTTCATTTCTTGCACTAGATGCATTTATTTTTAGTGTAGATTTTGTTTTTAATGATATTTGATTTCTTGCACTAAATGCATTGGTTTCAGTGTAGATGTTGATTTGTAATCCTATCTGATTTCCAGCACTAGATGTATTGATTCCAGTGTAGATTTTTTCTAATTCTATTTGATTGATTTCACTAGATGCATTAATTTCAGTGTAGATGGTTATTTATAATCTTATTTGATTGCTTCCACTAGATGCACTAATTTCAATGTAGATGTTTATTTCCATTGATATTTTATTGTTTGCACTAGATGCATTGATTTTAGTGTAGATGTTTTCTAATTCTATTTGATTACTTGCATTTGATGCATTGATTTGATGTTTATTTCTAATTATATTTGATTTCAGTGTAGATGTTGATTTCCAATTATATTTAATTGCTTGCATTAGATGCATTGAACTAATTGTAGAGGTTTATTTTTTATTTGATGTAAGAGTTATACTAATTTGAAAGTGGTTAGATTAACAATGTGATTGGTTTTAGTGTAAGCACAAAAAATTATTGAAAATGTGCATTGACTTTTTTGTTATAGTAATTCGACCTATTAGTATTGGAGAGCAAGAGAGAAAAGGTAAGATGTTTACTACAATAGCTTGAGTTAAATATTTGAATGGTTTACTATTCAACTGCGGAAAAACTAACACGGGTGACAATATGAAACTTAGAAGAAAATAGTTGAGATTGATCAACCCAAACAACATAGACTAAAATAAAGAACTTAATTATATGGTCATTTAAGCCAAAGAAAACATAATGTAAATTTCAAAATATGAAATTTATCTCAAACATATACATAATAATGATAATCTAAAAATGTGACATTGTTTCCCTTAGTTAGATCTATCTAATTCCATATTCTATCATGACCATCGAATACTTTGAAGTGCAAACCTTTCCTCAAATTCCACACTCTAAGAAGAATGTTTGCAGAAGAGAGATTTGATCCTCTCAACCCATGATAAATCCAAAGTTAGATAGATCTCGGCTGGTAAATAAGGAAAAGCTAAATTAACTTCAAATTCCCAGTTGCCAAAAAAAACAAAAAAACAAATAACAAAAAACTAAAATATGTATAACAATATGGAAGCTTAACAATGACTATTCATCGACCTTCCTATTCAAATATTAACCATGACGATGATTAGAATATTGACCCATCAAGCTCATCATGATGATTAGAATATTGACACATCAGCCATGAGCTAAGCTAGCTCGAAATTCCCAATTGCCAATTAAATAAGGAAGAAGACAACAAAAAGCGAAGTTACATGTAACAATCAGGAAGCCAAATAGGTAACATTGACTATTCATCCACCTTTCCATTAGAAATATTAGAGGGAACACATGCATCATATGTGCCAATGACATCTCTACTATCTTATTTAGGTCAAGACAAAGGAGAATGAAATATTACAGGGAACACATGCAACATATGTGCCAATGACATCTCTACTATCTTACTTAGGTCAAAACAAGGAAGAGAATGACATTTAACTAGTTATAATCTTAGTAGCGGTGTTTGAATTACAACTTTTGGCATCGGTAATTTAATTACTCAAGCTTACTACTAAAGAAGAATAATAATTAGAATATTTAGGATTTACATTGTAAAAAATAATTGTGTAAAAGATCGAAATTGAGCAGTTGGAGACTCTTCTCCCCTTATATCTTTCATGATTTTCAGGTTTTCACTGTAAATTTGAGATTTTTTTGGCAACTATTTTTACTTTTGATGATAATTTGTGTAGAAGAATAAACAGTAAGGTTGTTGAGCTACGGGAATGGAAATTCTATTTGTTTATGAATACATGCCGAACAACCTTGGCAAGATAATCTTTGGTGAGTTTTTGATCTATATGTGATCCTTATAGATTTTTGTAGTTTGATTAAAACATTTGTTTGCTTGATCGGA
>APFE030962007.1:31890-51848 GCA_000404065.3 Pinus taeda
CTTTATTCTAGATAAGTTCTCTCATGTAATTTAGGAACTTTATCCTAGGTATATTTAGGGCTAGGATTACGTAATCTAACTAGGTATTGTGCTTTAAGATGTTTTTATTTTGTAAATCTCAACAAATATTCTTCTATGAAATAAGGGAAGTAGAGAGATAATTAATCACTTTTCAATGAGTGTGTTTAGGAGTTAAAGTAATTGTGTTTCTTACCGTTTAATTAATAATAAAATTATGAAGTATTGAAATTTTAGAATTGTGTGTAGTTGTTCATAATTTTTTGTAAAGGGATGTTTTGTAGTTTAACATATTAATTTAAAGTTTCGATTAAAGTTTAACAATTTTGTTTCATAGTTGCTAGATCCATTTTATTGAGATGAGCTAATTGCATTGTATTTCCTATTTTTAATTAGTAAAATAATAATCTAGTGTTGACAGTTCAAACCTATGTGTAATTGTTGTTTGTACTTATTCTATGTTTTGTTTTTGTTTTGCAGCATCATATTTCATGAGATAAAAACAATGAATTTGCAACCCTTTTTAGTCAAGGTGGGAGGAATGGTAAAATTTTCTATCTCCCTATCATGGAAATCAAATACATTTTTGCAACATTTTCAGGTAAACATTTAGTTCCTTTTTCTTGTCTCCAACCCTTCATCATTGTTTTCCACTACTTTCTTTGGAGCATATCCGAATATGTTGGAAGTAGGATATGACCTCATGACTACTAGAAATATGGTTCACATTTTAGCATGTTTTCTTTGATGAAGGTGACTAGACAACCATTCCCATGTTTACGTATAAGATCATGACTAATGGTGTAAGACAACCCATCTTTTTGTGCATGCAAAAATAAGTGTAATGATGTTTGTTTAAATTCATGGTTTTAGCAACCACTATTGATTGGATATGATGTAACATCTATGGAAAATAAGACTTATGGAATCCTAAGTAACTTTGAGGTCATTGCAATCAATCAAGGTGAATGTCTTCCTCAAATTCTTTTGAATATTTAGAAACAATTGTATTCCTTCCTTAATTTTTTACGTTTTATTTTTTTAGTTCCATTGGGACTACAAGGGAAAAACTTAAGCAACAAAGGGCAGCTTAAGGTATACAAGTTTGTAACCTTTTATTCGAACTCATTACAGTGAAATCTCTATTGCTTCATATTAACACTTGAAAACAATGGTGCACAAATCCTTGTCTTCTCCCAAAATCAAGAGATAGATGATTCGTTGCATTTCTTTATGGTCTTTTTGTATTTTTCCTTCATGATTTCAAGATTGAAAATTTGAAAAATCAAACGTAATTGAAACCTATATGACCAGTGTGATCTTGGAGGTCCATGTTGCACACTTAAGAATTCCCGGTCGTTTCAGAAAGCATTCTTGAAACATTCATTCTCATTACCACATCTCTATGTATCCGTAGAAAAATATGCAAACTATTTAGATGAGAAAATTAATCAAATCTTTGAACATAAATGTTAGGCATGAGAAATAGGAGTTGTTTCTGATAGAATTCATGGCCAATGTCAAATTTTACTTAGACTGATTATAAGAAACATAAATGCTGGATAGAACCAACACGTGTGAAATATTCTCCTTCTATTCTACGATAGCATAAAAATACTGGGTCATTGTTTTACCTAAGCATGTCTTTCCATTGGCTATTCATGTAAGGTAATAGCTCTTAGAGTGAACTGAACTAGAGATATTTGTTTCAGAGCTACATCATCCCTTTACATCGCTAAAGTTATTTCCTCTTAAACCTTTCTTCATAAATATCTGAATGGACTATATTTTAAGCGAGTTTAATTATTGCTAAAATTATTAAAATTTCAAAAAAAATAACACTTCACGTATTCAGTGTTTTTATTGAAAAATTTTCAATTTTGGTGAGTTTTATGGACTCACAATTTAAAATTTGATAGATTTGATAAATTTAATGGAAAATTGGACCTTTCCATATTTTAGATTCAACCAAAAATTAGTAAATACCACGATTTCAATTATGTTAGGGCTCATTAATTTGAATCATCTCATGCATAGAGGAGACAAACAAACATTTTGCAAAATCGAAACAGTGAGCACTTAAAATTGAATTTTATCATAATTATTTCACATTGCTAGTTATTTTCCAAATTTTATTATTGCTGAATTTTAACCTGGACATGAACCACATGAAACAGAGGAAATACAGATTTCAAACTTTAGCTAAATGGTTTGTTGTCATAATGCATTCTGCAGCATCATGTTACACATTTCAATGAATCTACACAATAATGAATCTAAGAGCATCTAAACGAATCTAATTGAATCTTTCAATGTGTAACATGCTCTTCGACATTTCATTATCTCAAAATTCCTTGTCGCTAAAATTTGAAAACTTTCCTCTCTCTTTCACCTAGTTCTCTTTCAGTTTCAAACTCAAAAAACTAGCAATGCAAAATAATTATGATAAAATTCACTATTAAACTTACCCTACTTCAATTTTGAAAATGTTTATTTGTCACTTATGTTTAGGGGATTATTCATATTTAAGCCTTGGAAAAATATAAAGCATTCCATAGGTTAACTTGTCATTGAAGCTCGACTATGGCAAGGGCTAATTTACCATTAAATTTACAAATCTCGCAAATTTTTAATTTCCATTCCTTAAAAATCACCAATATGCAAAATGTTCCAAGAAAATCAACTCACATGAGAAACTTTAGCAATTTTGACATTTTGATAATTTTAGCAACAACTAAACTATCTTAAAATATAATTCATTTGGATATTTATTAAGAAAATTCTAGAGAAAACAACTAAAGGGATGTAAAGGGATGATGCATCTATGATCAATTCACTCTAGCAACTATTACCCTTGTTAGGTATCTTTTGAGACATGAATGGTTGATGGAAGGGAAAGCTCAAGGAAAGGGAACAAGTATCTATGTGTTATCCCAAAATAAAAGGAGAAAATTGCACACTTATTTCTACTATCTTTCTTTTATGTTTATTGTAATTAATCTAATTACATTTTGAAGTTGGCCATGAAATCTAGTAGACACAATTCCCATTTCTCTTGGGTGATGTTTAACGCCCAACATTTGATTAAATTTTTTCATCTAAATAGCCCCCATATTTTTATATAGAGAAACATGATAATTGACGTTTACCTTTTAACAACTCTTTTTGAATGGATTGAAAATTCTTAAGTGGGCGCCATGGACCTTCCAGAGCACAATGGCTACGTAGGTGCCAATTATGTTTGGGCCTTCAATTGTTTCAGCTTAAAATCATAAAAGAGATAAAATTACCTAAATCAAATTCAAGGAGACGTGTATATATTGATGTTGGGAGAGGACAATGATATGTGCATCGCTTTCAAGCATTGGTATGAAGAAAAAAAACTTCACTCTAATGACTTGCAAACAAAAGGTTACAAAATTGAATACCTCAAGGTTCCTCGTCTTCTTACTATTTTAGCTTGAATTCCCAAAGGATCTAAAAAAAATAAATAGAAACTTAAGGAAAGCATGCACATGTTTCTAAATGTTTAAAGGAATTTGAGCAAGAGACTCACCTTGAATAAATGCAATAACTTTTGAGTTACTTGAGATTCCATAAGTATTATTATCCATATATGTTATATCATATCCAATCAATTATGTTTCTTGATGCCATGTATTGAAAGGAATATCATTACACTTATTTTTAAATTCCAAAAAAAGTTTTTTTGTCTTACACCATTACTCATGATCATTTAGTTAAACATGGAAATTACTATCTAGTCACCTTCATCAGAGTACATATGGTAAAACTTGAACCATATTCCTCAATAGTCATGTGATCATTTTCTACTTCCAACATATCCGGATCTGCTCCAAAGAAAGCCTAGGCAACAATGATGAATAGATGGAAACACGAAAATGAACTACATGTCTAATTGAAAATTTGTAATAGTGTATTCAACTCACATGAGGGGGTTGTGTGAGAATATTTTACAAAATTATGGGGTTTCATCAAGTGTGTGGAATATACTTTTTGAATATCTCACATCAACAAACATCCAAAAAAATGAAGGAAATGCAAGGGTCTATCACATCATTGTAACACAAATTTTGAATATGTGAAATAACTAAAAACTATTTTATTTAGTGATTGCTTATGATCCAAATTTTTAAAAACTATACTTATAGCAATGCTGCAATGATATTTTTATGCGAAGTGGTTTTTATATCATTTACGGTTTATTTACTTTTTCAGCAATGGTGGATATAGTTTTTGTTTTGAGCAATAAGTGATATCCTTATGTATATTGGGAAAAAAATAGCTCTAGTTGAAAACATGATGGTTTTAACAAGCTAAAAAAAAATAAGAGCCAAATGGACTTATACATGGGTGTTGGTTAAAAGTATGGACTTTAACAGATCATTTTTACCACTCACGCACTTAGAAAAACATAGTTTATAAATCACCTTGAGACTCCTCAATAAAGGATTTTATTGGAAATCTGCACATGGGTTACCAAATAGACCATGCGCTGCCCAAAACCCAGATCGAGAAATTTTGAATTTCTTCTTGCTTTGACCTGAAATTGTATTGTAAGTTTGATGACAGTTTTCCACCTGCGAAATTCCCTTCTCTTTGCTTGATACTGAGTGCTCTGGATTATTAAACATGTAATGTAAATGAATCTTTCCAATACATAAGATTTGATGAAAAAGCACTGTGATTAAAAGATTAATTGTAATATGGTTCTCTAGGTCTATATTTTAGTAACACTCAAATGTAAATAACAAAGAGAAAAAAGTCCACATCCATTTCAATTTACAGATATTAATATGACTATTAACAAACCTCACAAATGCACATACAACTAACTATCTCATACAGACTTACAAATTCAACTTGATGATTAATAACACTTGTCCAAGGGTGTTCTTTAGTTAACTGTTAACTCCACATACCACATCCAACTCACATAGATTGAGGATCAATAATCACATATTGATCTCACAGATGGAATAATTTTTTTTTTATCTATTAACTTTAGTCCCCCATAGAGGACAAAATAGTGCACCCTTCTCACAAACAAAAGCTTAAAGAAGAATTTTCACTTTTCCCCCAAAACTAAAAAAATGTCCAAGAAATGAGTTCCCCTGATGTGAACCAATTTCCTCACTCCACAATATCAGGAAACAAGACATATTTTTAATCTAATTAACTCTAACTCCCTATGAACTATCAAATCTTATCCTTAACTATTTAAAATTTATTTTAACTATTTAAAATTTCTTTTAATTAGATGCTCCTAACTACTCTTAACTAAATATACATAAATTTTCACAATTAAACATTAAAATTTTCTAGCCTTGTCACGTGATAAACCCATAACATTGCTAGGCTCTTCGTTTGACTTCAATAACTTATCTTGTTTATGTGCAGATCCTAACACACCTACATGAGACTCCCTAACAAAGAAAAATTTATGAACTCCTGCTCATAACTTCTTTTATAAATTGACCTTCTTATCTAATGTTGCTTGATTCACCCAAGTAGAATCTTGCATCAAACAATCTTTCCAATTCACGAGATACTCCATGTATTCTTTCCTCTGGTCTTCTTACAACACATGTATCCAAAATCTATTAAGCCTTTGAATTATTTTTCACGGGCATTTGTTTCAACCATTTTTGCTCCTTTCCTTCATATTGGTCAATAATCCTAGAAGTTTGGTTTGCATCACTAGCTATGTAGGAATACAAATCTTCTACATTAAAAATGGGGTAAATTCCAATGCCTAGAGTTAACTCCAACTCATAAGCATTTTCTGAAAACTTGTAGAGGATATTACAAGGTCATATCTTCTTCATTTTAAATTTATTGTATTCTCCCCTTGGAAATCTCTTCTTTCTTATGTGGGCTAGGACCACGTCTCCCACTTCAAAGTTTACCTCTTTCCTGTGTAAATCTACTAGTTGCTTGTAGTTGTAGCTCGTGTCTTGTAATTTATATTTTACTTGCTCGAGAAACTCACTCATGGTTGTTGCAAAATCCTCTCCATCATCACTTCTATGCTCGAGCTTCCCTAAGTCACTTCACTCACAAATTCCTCTCGAATGAATGCTCTACAAGATAAAAAACATAATTTTTCCTGTGCTTCTATTGGGTGAGTAATTATAGGAAAACTTAGCCTGGGCTAGTACATGATCCCATTACTTGGGTCATTCGCCTACTAAAGTCTCAACACATTCTCCAAACTCATGTTCACAAACTCTTTTTTCCCATCAGACTGTGGATGATAGGCTAAGCTAAAAATTTTCTTAGTACCAATTTTCTTCCAGGAGGTCCTCTAGAAATGTCCTATGAATACTTTGTCCCTATCAGAGATCATACACTTTGGAAAATAATGAAACCAAACAATCTCATCAAAAAACAAATTAGTCACATGGGTAGCATCAATGGTTGAATATCATCCACAAATACAATGATTAAATCATTACCTCATTGAGTTATTTGTAAACCAAGAACAAATTCCATACTCACCAAATCCCAAGGTCTGTTGTGAATGGGTAAAGGCATGTATAGTCCAACATTTTGACTCCTACTTTTGAAATGTTGACATATCATACACTTATTCACATACCTTTATACATCAACCTTGATCTTAGGCCAAAAATAGAAGAAACTCAATTGCCCAAGTGTTTTCTCAACACCAATACATCCAACAAACCTGCCATCAAGGGAGCTTCACTGAATGAACCTCTAACATATCACGTGTGTTCATGACATAATAAAAAATACCCATAATTTGACTACATATCAGGAAATGCCTCTAAAAATAACATTATTTAAACCCATACCAATACAAACCTAATGTGCCTTCCCAATTTTAAAGACCCCTACTCTCTATAGATATTGTAGGTATCCATTTTTTCATTAACATTTTTTATACCTCTTTATATTTGTTCATTAACTTCGAGCTCCATTTTTTATACTTGCCAATATAAAAATCCTTTACCCCTTATATATCCACCAATATATTTTGTCATTTTTTACTCAATATATATCCCCCAATATGAACCCACGTGGTATGGTATTTCTCCCCTAGTGAAGCCCCTTTGCGTGCCGTTATGATTTTCTTGGACCAAGTTTTCCCTCATTGAGAAACTAGGGATATATTGTTGATTGTTCTTGAACAATAGTCTATCCTGCAACATAAACTCTTTCCATGGACTTATGTCCCTATTGACTAGATTATTACATGCTACAAAATCTTTCTTGAAATCAATGTTAATGTCATATAAGTCGTTCAAATAATCAAAGCCCAAAAACTGTATTTGAATTTACTGCATGATTAAACATCTCCTACTCAAGGCATCTGCAACCTTATTTTCCTTCCCACTAATTTTCCTCAAATGAAAAATTAAATTTTGAAGGAAGTCCACCCACTTTGCATGTTTATGATTCAACTTATGCTGTCACATAATGTATTGTAAGGAAAACATATCCATGTACATAACATAAACTCCTTAGGCGTCAAGTAATGCCTCCAATGCTTCAAAGCTTGAACCACTGTATAAAATTCTTTGTCGTAGGAAGATTATTTATATTTTGAATCATTTAATTTCTCGTTGAGATATTCAATCAGCTTATCTTCATCAATTAGTACAGCTCCAATGGTTGTCCCACAAGCATCACATCTTATTTCAAAGGGATGATCAAAGTCTAGAAACTTCAACACCGACTTCTCAGTGATTTTCTTCTTCCATAATTTAAATTTTATTTTTTTTGTTTTTGGCTGTCCAATAAAATGGATTCCTATCCTTATTAATGGTGTGAATGGTAGGTGCACAAATACCACTGAAATTCCTAATAAACTTTCTTTAGAAGTTGGTTAAGACATGAAAAATTCTCACCTAAAAAATGTTTTTAGGTGAGACCCAGTGTATAATTTTCTCTTTTTTCTCCAGATCAATTTTCAATCCATCCTTAGAAATTAAAAAACCTAGCTATACAAGCCTACTCTTCATAAAAGGACACTTCTTCATGTTAATCAATAACTTTTCTTGTTGAAATATTTCTAAAACATACTTCAAATATCTCAAACTCTCTTCTTTGGTTTAACTAAAAGTTAAAATGTCATCCAAATAAAAAATGACAAACTTACCAATGAACTCCTTCAAGACTTCATTCATAAGCCACATAAAGCTACTAGGTTCATTTGACATTCCAAAAGGCATGACCATCCACTAATACAAGCTATCATTTGTCTTGAAAGTTGTCTTCCACTTGTCTCCTTCTCTAATTCGAATTTGAAGATAACCACTTTTCTGGTCAATATTTGAGAAGTAAGTTTCTACACACAAGCAATCCATCATCTCATCTATCTGTGGCAATAGAAACTTGTAATGAATGGTGATCTTATTGATTTCTCTAGAGTCAATGCACATTCTCCTTTCTCAACCCTGCTTTGGACTTAGTACCATAGGTACAACACACATACCCAAACTTTCTCTTATTAGTCCTTTGTCCAACAATTCTTGGACTTGCTTCCTCACTTCCTCATTCTCCTTGGCTGTCATTCAATATGTAACCTTGTTTGGAAGAGTAGTTCCCTGCACCAAGTCTATGTGATGACTGCTGCTTATTTTGGGTGGAAAATCAATCAGAAATTAATCAACTACAATGTCATGAAACTCATGCAATAACTCCTTAAACTTAATAGGTAAATCTGCAATTTGAGTGTGGAGAAGTAACACCTTTGGCTTGAAAACCATTGCATAGCTTACCTCTTCTTATTCCATCTATTGTACAAATTACTTTCCAAAATGAAGCAGTGCTTTTGGGCTGCCTGTTTGAATCATACCTTCCTCCTTCAATGGTAAAAGAGTATGTGTGATGCCATCCTTTCCGAACATATAATAGTTTTTCTCTCCATCATGTTTCACTTGCCCATCAAACTACCATGGGCGACCCAAAATAATGTGACAAGCATCCATTGGAATTATGTCATAGAGAAGCTTGTCCTTACACCTACTTATCTGAAACTCAACTTCAGTTTCCTCATGCACCAACAATTGATGTCCTTTTTGCAACCATGATACCTTATAAGGTGTGCGACGATTAATATTTTTCAAACCAATTTTTTCCACCATTTCATGGGAGACTAGATTGTCCATACTTCTGTTTGCGATCGCCAATTTTCCACATTTTCCTTTTCCCTTACACATTGTCTTGAATAAGGATTATCTTTGAACTAGTTCAACAACCTCCTTTGATGGTTTTAATAGGACTTTGTGTGTCATCAACACCTCTGTAGTGTCTGGCACATTCCCCACCTCTAGTACTGGTGCCTCTGATGCTTCAGTTTGAGATATGTATGCACCTCACTGTCCTACATTTTCATTCTCAACACATTCAAAAGATTAGTGACCAAATTTTTACATCTGTAACACTAGTAGACAGTATCTCTACCTCTTCCTTTACCTATAACTCTCTAATAAGGTCTTCATCCTTTGTTTCCACCTTCTTTCTATGACTTCCATTGCTGATTTTTGTTTCCTTCATCATTATTTTGCACTGGAAGCTTCCTTCTTCCTGTTGACTGTCCTTTCCCTCTAGAAAAACCATGTCATCTACCAGAGATTTGCTTCCAAGATATGTTTTTTTCTTCCTTCAAGGCACATTGGTATTCTTCTTCGATTGTCCTTAGAGAAAGTATGTTGATTTCATTTTGGATATCAAACCTCAAAGAGTTGATATACCTTTTTGTCTTCGCTAGGCTATCTTTTACATATCCTGCTCTCAAGTTTACCTTGTAAAACTCTTCAATGTTTTCCCTCACTATCATCATATTTTGCTTAATATTTTGCATCTTTTTATAGAGAGCTAGCTACTAATACTTAGGCAAGAACTTATTCTTCATCTTTGCCACCATTCTATCTCAACTCTTGATCAATGGTTTGTCCTTCTTCCTTATTTTAGCCTATACATTTTCCCACCATAGTGCAGCATCACCTTTCAACCTGTCACTGCAAACTTGACTCCCTTTTCCTCCCTAATTTACTCATACTCAAAATGCTTTTCCATCTCACTAATTCAGTCTAGTAGATTCTCATCTTTCAAATTGCCATCATAAATGTATATTTCAGGCTTTAGCCTTGAACTTGATCCCAACAGTCCTCTCAACAACCTAAACTTAGAAACTTCTTCAACAGGTGTTGCCCATTCTTGCTTAGGTTCCTCTTCGGCCTCACTAACATCTCCACTTTCAGGATCCCGTTGTCTCCAGAATTCCACTACTTCTAACCAAACTTGCACTCCCCTTATCTCTTCTAAGAGTTTTACATTACCCCATGGTCAGCCTCCTCATCCTCGTTCCCTTCTGGCTCACCTATTAATCTTTCTATATTGTAGAGAAAAAAATCGTTAAATCTATGGTACCACAAATTGATGCCTTTAATAGGTTGAAGAAAACAAGAACCGAATGGACTTATACAAAGGCGTTGGTTAAAGGTATGTGTTAGGTTCCTATACCAATAGGTGTCATAGTATATGAATAGATGAGATTAAAACTATAATATGTACATACGTTTTCTTTTCTGTAAATGTTTTCCATATTT
Organism: Pinus taeda; assembly: GCA_000404065.3. NCBI lineage: Eukaryota > Viridiplantae > Streptophyta > Pinopsida > Pinales > Pinaceae > Pinus > Pinus taeda. The sequence continues at coordinate 42,510 of APFE030962007.1, forward strand.
GTAAAAAAAATAAAATAAAAATATAAAAATGTAAAGAGGGTATGTCCTAAAAGAAAAATCAAAGGACAAAAAGAATGAAAAATGTCAAAAAAGATGAAAAATATAAACCCCAAGGAAAGTAGAAGACCATGAAAGTGTGTAAGACCAAATCCCGCTGCTATTTTACTTTTTGGACAATAATGATTGTGTGCAAATTGTTGTTATGCCACAGTCCATGGTAACCAAATAGTTTAATATAGGTTATTCCGTGTTTTGAATTTCATGCTTAGGGATAGAAAATAAAATCTGACCAAACTGTTTAATCTTGGCAGATAAGTAGATAGGTATAGTAAATAAAAGGAGCTCAACAATTCAATCTAAGCCCTTGGATGTAATAAGGATAGATTTAGATAGATTTCTATTGTAAAAAGAAAAGAAAAGTTTTGATAAGGGTTTGCCAGCTTAAGTGCACCCTAAAATAAAGAGTAGAGAAAATGGTAGGATAAGTAGATGGGTAAGTAGTTGGATGGTTGCAAAATTATGGTGATTTATTGAAACAAATCGTGTGATTTAAAGTATGGATGACCATGGAACAGTTACAAAATCAAGTGATTAATTTCCCCCCATTCATTTTACTTTTTCCCTAATTCCCCACAAGCAAAAGTCAAAGTGCCTAAACCTTTATGTTAAAGGGGCTTAGAGCATTTCTCTCACTTCAAGAGGGACTGAACCCTCAGTGCAATAAATTATAAGTTTTAAGTACTATAACCCCCTTACAAACATTTACTCCCTTCATAAGCATTCATCTCACCTAAAATCCCCTTTCCTAAGGTGAAATTACCATTTACCTAGGGAAAGTAATAAACCTTACCTAAAGCCCCTTTTGTTTACATAAAACCGACAAAAAGCATTAAGCCTAAGTTATGATGTGTAAATATGGATGTATAAGTAAATATCAAATACATTATACTTAGCACAATTTTTTTTTCTGCTTCTGTTTCATATTAACTTTAACTTTTATTATATTTAACTCCCGAAAAACAAACGCCTTTTCCGTATACTTAATTAAAATCCAAAATGTTAAATATCCCGCCCCATGGTTTGAAATATAAACCATAATAGTAAATAATTAAATGGATTAATTAGTCATTCTGTGACTAATTAAGAGCCATAACCCCTTGCCAAACCAAAACGGATTAATTAATCAAACAATGATTAATTAATAATTCGTTCCTCCAATAATATCACCCCCAACATCATTAAGCTGTCCTAACCCGCAGTTAATATCCCATCGTACCCCTCCATTAACCCACCGATCAACTAACACTCCCGATCACCGTAGGATGTGAACCCTTTAGATCCAATGGGTGACGTTCATATCAAGCAACCTCTAAAAGCCGAATTTTACCTGCCTGATGTGAGTGGTTTCACTATTCACCCTGCTGCCACATGGCACCCGATGAATGGCATCAGGCTTAATACTGCCAAGTGCCCAAAAGCTATGTGAAACAAACTACTAATCGCCCGCCTGCTACGTGACAATCTATCTACTGTTCAATTCGCACCATATTTTAAAAGTTTGCTCGTTAAAGTTCTAACCCCAAGAACCCAGGTTTTCGTGCCCTTCACCCATTCTACTATGTAAACTTATGAAAGTCGTCTGCTCCACCTGAAGCATCTGATAACCAAATCAAGCATGGTTTACCTCTTGAAATCATTTTGGACTCACTCCACAGACCTATAAAGCTCGAAAAATCCATTAATGACCCTTCCTCTCAACCCAACATTTTCCTAATAATTTGTTTTGTTTTACAGGCGACCAAAAGACTACAGCCTTGGATAAACAATCTTAATACTAGTCATAATACATGTTTACTCCAATATTGTTATCACGTCTATTCAAACAAAGATGGAAAATAAAACATACAATTAAAGGACAAGCAGAGGAAACATGAAATTAAATGATTTATTGTTGAAATAGATAGTAAGAAACCTAAAATATACAATGAAGGTAAAGGCACACAGTAAAGAAAAGTCAATTTGTATCAAGGTTAAAGAGTTTCATATTGAAGAACAACTCGAGTAAATCAGCTAGCATGAAGATAAACAGCAGTGAAGACAGTTACAGAGCATGCAAATTCATGTCAAAGTGAAGAGAAATGAAAAAACGAAGTGGTAAAAGTAACCAGTGAAATTAAACATGGATGCAGTAAGGGTTAAATAGAGATTAAAACACTTTCACCAACAAAAATAAATTTTATCCAAAGTAAAAGTGAAAAACAATTAAAATAAATTGAAGGTTAAAGGATGAAATTAGAGTAGAAATGGTACATTCTTCAAAAATTTCCTATTTAAGCCATAGTTTTTTAGAAACTATTGTGACCATTCCAAGATGTATTTTTAAAAACGGGAGGAGATTTTTGTTCATAAAAGGAAAATATACAAAAAATTATCTCAAGTTCTACACAGGTACCAAAAGTGATATAAGTTCATGTCTTCACAGCCTATTTTTTAGTTTATGTAAAATAAATTTTTTGACATCTTTTTGCAGAGAATATTGTCAACAATTGGAACAAAATTTTGGAAAACTAAGAGAGGTTTACCTCAAAATAATTCTAATATACAATAATCTCTTTTAATTTTTACATATCTAGCTTTGATTGAGATATACAAGTGTTTCATTGGACCCTAATATTGCAAAATTGCTGGAGCAGAATGCACAAAGAAAGGATGCAGTTAGTGACTGGGATGCCTCATCATCATTTAAGAGTTGCTATCAAATTGTAATTTCACTTATTTCTCACCATAAATCCATAAACATAGTGCTAAATAGTTTCATTAGTTTTGAATGTACTTTATTTAAGGTCTATTATTGTAAAACAGTTTGAGATATTTGTAAACCAATCTTGATATTTTTTCAAGATATTTCAGTTTAGAATTTGTATAAATACTTCTTCATTTGAAGTATTTTTGGTGGATTAAAAAGCATTTCTTGAGACATTTTGTGTAAGCTAAGCAGCTATTGTACTCAAGACTAGATTGGTTTACTTGATTATGAAATAAAGTTGAGGACATTTTAGTCAATTCTTGTGCACATCTCGAACAAATAAGTATCATTTTCTCATGTTTAAATATTTTATTCTCTTTATGTTATGAATTATTCATATGTGCGTTTTATAAAATCTTAAAGGCAAACTAGGAATGATATCATCATAATTAACTTACATTCTCTCTATTTTAACTATTTGCTTTATTTATGTTTTCTTCTAAAATGCCTTGGTCTGGAGATTCTTAATTTCCTCCTTACTTCCGTAGTTTACCCCCTTTGGCCCATAATATAGGATTCTTCATTTCCCTTTGCTACTGGTCATCCTTCCCTTCCTCGTCTTAATCCCTGTTAAGGATTCTTCATTGCCCTTAGCCCTGGTTAGAACCCTAATCCATTTAAACTTGCATATTTGTGCTTGCTATGTTAGCCTTCCCTATGGATTCTTACCTCAGTAATAGATCTAAATCTAGTGAAGCCTTTCTTGATTGACTTCATAGCCCAATGGCCCAAATACTGGCTCTTCCCATCTATTTTCTTAATTTCACCACCAAATCAAAACAGACAACCCTGAACATTAAGAACTAGCCTGAAATCACATTAAAACAAAGTTAAATTATAAAGAGAGAGCCCTCTCTGGACTTAGGTTGGCTAGAACCCAAGTCTAAAAGATTGGTTTGTGGTTATCTCAGGCCATTCCTTCTCTAACAACTTCTAAGGAAAATACCTGAGTGATAACATAGTGGCGACCATACTGGGGATTCAAAACCCTGAGTTTTGGTAAACCTTTGATGAATTCAAATTTTTATTTTTAAGCCTTTTAAAGGGTTATTATAATTTATTTCAAAAAATTCATAAGAAAGCAAAATAATTAGAAAAAACATGAAATCTAGCTTCTGGGAGAGCTAACATTTTCTTCATAATTGTTTTACAGGTTTAGATCTGATCTATGATGGTGGACAGTGATTAGACACACAAAGGTTAACATCATCCACCTGGCAACTCCAAAATCAATTCTACAATGAAGACTCCACTGGAGGAATGAACTTGAAAGAACTATGTGAAAAGATCAAGCTTTTCACTTGGATTGTTATTCAATACATTATGTTCATTCTCATCAAGAAAGTATTTCAACGTATATAGTATTTTAAAGAAGATCTTAGATTAGTATTTAATTATTTTCTTCTTAAAATTGTAAATATAAATTCTCCTTGCACATTTGAGCATGATTCTTCTGACTCTTTTGATGATAATTTTCCAATCAAGACTCCATTGTTCAATGATCCAGAGCTTCAAATTTCAGAGCAATTCCACAAAAAAATAATCCATATTCCAAAGCATTAATAGTGATACAGGATGACAAGGTTTGTGGAAAATCTTTCATTTTAGGAAATTTTAAGTTAATTCATGGATGAGTTATCAAAATTTCAACTTGATGAAGCTTTTTAAAGATTTGTGTTTATAATTGTCAAATCAACAAAAGACTCTCATGAAGCTAAAATGTGTCTTCTTAATTTAGTTGCTGAAAAATATGAAAATGAAATTAAACTTTTGCATTCTCAGATTCAGTCATATAATTTTTGAGATCCTAAAGAATTCTTACAAAATCTTCCTTGTCTAAACCAAGAGGAAATTTTACTACCTTTTGATTTGAAATTGAGGATGATTATGCTTTTGAGTGCAAGACTCAAGAAGTAGTTTCAGGGTTTAGTGTTGTGGATACATCTAATCAATTAGACATTGAAGGCCCAGAAGAAACTATCATACTTTATGTTTTTTCGATCCTATAGCAGATTATATGGAGGTTCTTCTCAGCTCAAGTTCTTTAACATGTTTTCTCTATGAGGACCAAACACATCAGCAGTGACCTTTATATATCGTAGTTTTGATTATGTGGGTACATGATCAAATTATGCTTCTGACTTATTGATAATGAGTCAAGCAATTCATTTGTTTCTGCAGTTGCTTGACTCGCTTCATTGGCATTTTCGTATTATTAAGTTAGCGTGATTTTCAAGAATATAGAGTAGGTAGAATTTTATTTTGATTTAATTCAATTTTCAGTAGATTATGAAATAAATCATAAAATATTTGAAACCAAGAAAAAGGCCCTAAGGTCTTGATGATTTACTAATTTGGTGCGAACGTTGTGATACCTTTTAGTTTTAGGTCAAATCTCAAGTTGTGCAGGAAAGGTTAGAAAGCATTTGACAAGGGGACCAATGCAGAAGATTTCTATCTGCGAGATAAAGTCTTAAAATGGGACTCAGGAAGGGAAGATAAAGGGAAACATGGGAAGTTTGAGTTCCTATAGAAAGGCACTTGCATTATTTATGCTTTCAAAGGCAATAATGTCTATTTCCTTAAAGAATTGAATGGTGCAAAAGTAGAAGGAGGACCAGTCAATGGTCGAATGCTTAAGTACTGTATAGATCCCAACCATTGATTCTACTAATCACTTGTATATATTATATCCTTCACAAAGTTTAATTTGGATTGGATGGTAAATTTTAGAGTTCAAGCCTGAAGAGAAGGCCCTAAGATTCAAAAGTGGTACTGTCAGTAAATATCAATAAAGCAACAAGGTAAAAGGGAAGTTGCAAAGAAAAATCACATAAATTTAGAAGGCTATTAATCTACCAATTCTTGACATTTCACTAGGAAATGCCATCCTCAGGTGGAGCCACTATTAGGTTCCTATACCAATAGGTGTCATAATATATGAATGGATGAGATTAAATCTATAATATGTACATACTTTTGCTTTCTGCAAATGTTTTCCATATTTGTAAAAAAATAAAAAAAATAAAAAATGTAAAGAGGGTATGTCCTAAAAGAAAAATCAAAGAACGAAAAGAATGAAAAAGGTCAAAAAAGATGAAAAGTATGAGCCCCAAGGAAAATAAAAGACCATGAAAGTGTGCAAGTCCAAATTCCACTAGTATTTTACTTTTTGTACAATAATGATTGTGCGCAAATCGTTTTTATGCCACAATCCATGGTAACCAAATAGTTTAATCTAGGTTATTCCATGTTTTGAATTTAATGCTTAGGGATAGAGAATAAAATCTGACCAAACTGTTTAATCTTGGCAGATAAGTAGATAGGTAGAGTAAATAAAAGGAGCTCAACAATTCAATCTGAGTCTTTGGATGTAATAAGGATTGATTTAGATAGATTTTTATTGTAAAAGAGAAAGAAAAGTTTTGATAAGGGTTTGCCAGCTTAAGTGCACACTGATAAAGAGTAGAAAGAATGGTAGGATAAATAAGTGGGTAAGTACTTGGATGGTTGCAAAATTATGGTGATTTATTGGATAAAATAATGTCATTTAAAGTATGGATCACCATCGAATAGTTACAAAATCAGGTGATTAATTTCCCCCCATTCATTTTACTTTTTCACTAATTCCCCACAAGCAAAGATAAAAGTGCCTAAAACTTTATGTTAAAGGGGCTCAGAGCATTTCTATGACTTGTGGAGGGACCGGATCCTCGGCCCAATAAATCATAACGTGTAAGTAGTACAACCCCCTTACAAACATTTTCTCCCTCCATAAACATTCAACTCAACTAAAACTCCCTTTTTCTAAGGTGAAATTACCATTTACCTAGGGAAAGTAATAAACCTTACTTGAAACACCATTTGTTTACATAAAAAACCATAAAAAGCATTAAGCCTAATTTATGATGTGTAAATATGGATGTATAAATAAATATCAAATACATTATACTTAGCGCAATTTGCTTTTCTGCTTCCCTTTCATATTAACTTTAACCTTTATTATATTTAACTACTAAAAAATAAACTCCTTTCCCATATATTTAATTAAAATCCCAAATGTTCAATATCGTGCCCCATGGTTTTAAATATAAACCATAATAGTAAATAATTAAATGGATTAATTAGCTGATTCGCGACTAATTAATAGCCATAACACCCCGCCAAACCAAAAAGGATTAATTAATAAAACTGTGATTAATTAATAACATGTTCCTCTAATCATATCATCCTCGATGCCATTAAGCAGTCCTAACCCACAGTTAATATCCGGTCAGACCCCTCCATTAATCCCCCGATCAAATCACGCTCCTGATCATCGTACAATCTGACCCCTTCAGATCCAACGGCTGACACTCATATTGGCAACCTCTGAAACCCGACCTTTACCAACCTGATGTGAGTGGTTTCACTATTCACCCCGGTACTACGTGGCGCCCGATGAATGGCATCGGGTGGCCTCCCCCCAATACCAACAAACGCCCAAAATTTGTGTGAAACAAATCGCTTATTTCCCGCTCGCTATGCGACAAACTGTCTATTGTTCAATTCGCCCCATATTTTAAAAGTTTTCCCATTAAAGTTCAATCCCCAAGAACCCAATTTTTATTTCCCTTCACCCATTCTACTATGTAAACTTATGACCCGTCTGCTCCACCTGAAGGCTCTGCTAACCAATTCAAGCATGGTTTACCTCCCGAAATCATTTTGGACTCATTGCATAGACCTATAAATCTCGATAAATCCATCAATGACCCTCCCTCTCAACCCAACGATTTCCTAACAGTTTGTTTTGTTTTACAGGCGATCAAAAGACCATAGCCTTGGATAAATAGTCTTAATACTAGTCATAATACCTATTTACTCTGAGATTGTTATTAGGTGCATTCAAACAGAGATGGAAAATAAAACATACGGTTAAAATACAAGCAGTGGAAACATGAAATTAAATGATATATTATTGAAATAGACAATAAAAAACCTAAAATATACAGTGAATGTGAAAGGACACAGTAAATAATGGTCAAATTATATCAGGGTTAAAGAGTATTAGATTGAAGACCAAGTCAAGTATATCAGCTAGTATGAAGATAAACAATAGGGAAGACAGTTATAGAGCATACAAATCCATGTCAAAGTGAAGACACATGAAAAAACAGAGTGGTAAAAGTAAACGGTAAAAGTAAGCAGTAAGCGTTAAACAAAGATGAAAACACTTCCACCAGCAACAATGAAGTTTATCCAAAGTAAAAGTGAAAAATAGTTAAAAGAAATTCAAGGTTAAAAGACGAAATCGGAGTAGAAGTGGTACATTCTTCAGAAATTTCCTGTTTAGATCATAGTTTGGTAGAAACTATTGTGACCAATCCAAGAGGTATTTTGAAGAAAAGGAGGAGTTTTTTGTTCCTAACAATCCAATCTCCAAAACCCTATCTCACTTTTTACAGAGCTATTACCAAATGTCATATTAATGCATGTCTTCACAGCCTATGTTTCAGTTTGTGCAAAGTTTTATTTTTGACATCTTTTTGGAGAGAATATTGTGAATAGTTGTAGTTGAATTTTGGAAAACAGAGAGAGGTTTATCTCAAAAACATTCTTATATACAATAATCTCTTTCACTTTTTACATATCTAGCTCTTATTGAGATATACAGGTGTATCATTGGACCCTAATATTGTAGAATTGCTGGAGTAGAATGCACAAAGAAAGCATCTAGCTAGTGAGTGGGATGCGTCATCATCACTTAAGAGTTGCTATCAAATTCTAATTTCACTTCCTTCTCAACATAAATCCATAAACATAGTGCCAAATAGATTCATTAGTTTTGAATGTCCTTTATTTAAGTTCTATTATTGTAAAACAGTTTGAGATATTTGTAAACCAATATTGATATTTTTTCAAGATATTTTACTTTAGAATTTGTATAAATACTTCTTCATTTGAAGTATTTTGGGTGGATTAAAAATAATTTCTATAGAATTTTTGTTTGGAGCTAAAGGAGCTATTGTAATCAAGGTTGGACTGGTTTACTGAATTAAATAAAGCTGAGGACATTTCACTCGATTCATGTGCACTGTGGGAAACAAATAAGTATCACTTCTCTCAGTTTGATTATGGCTTTCCTTTATGTTATGAAATATAATATGTGTTTCTCATAATTCTTAAAAGAAAACAAGGAGTAATATCATTAGAATTAGCTTAAGTGCTCTCTGTTTTAGCTAATTTCTTATTTAATGTTTTCTACTATATTGCTTAAGTTTGGGAATTCTTAGTTGCTCCCTTACTTCTGTAATTCATTCTCTCTATTAGCCCCTAGTATAGGATTCTTAATTAGCCTTGATATTTGCTAAACCTCCCTTCTTCATCTCAATCCCCGTTAAGGATTCTTCATTGCCCTTGGCCCTGGTTAAGATTTTCATCCATTGAAACCTTCAGATTGTCATTGCTGTGCTAGTTTGCCTTGTGAACTCTTACCTCGGTGATTAATCAAATCCTAATAAACCTTTCATACTTGACTCCATAGCCCAATG
>APFE030962009.1:0-27940 GCA_000404065.3 Pinus taeda
CAACCTTGTTTAACTCCGATGTTACACTTAATATCTTTTGACCACTCCTCATTGTTCTTTAGCTTGGCAAATACATTCTCGTAAAGCCTTATAGCAGCAGCTCTTAACTCAAGAGGAACCTTTAGCTCATCTAACCTCTTCCAAAGGTTATATCTAGGAACCGTATCGAAAGCCTTTCTAAAGTTTACAAAGCAGCAAAATAAATTGGATTTATCATTACGACATTCCTCCGCAATGATCCTTAGCGTAAAAAGGTGGTCTGTTGTTGAGTGATGCCTTCTGAAACCTGCTTGGCCTTTAGCCCGCTTACCTTCACTTTCAAGCCATATGCTTAACTTTTTTTCCAGAATACTACCATATAATTTGGCTAAGAGAGGGATGATCATAATTGTTCGATAATTAGAGGGGTTATTTATATCTCCACTTTTAAAAATAGGGATAATGAGGCTCTCAGTCCAAGGTTTAGGGAACCCTTGCTTAACAGCTTGATTGAAAAGCTTGTGTATGTGGGGGATGAGGACAGGGCCTCCAATTTTTAAGATTTCTGCCTGGTGACCTTCAATGTCCTTAGCTCTTCCATTCGCGAGGCGATTAACCCCAAACTTAATGTCTTCTAAAGAGAAGACTTCTTTCCTTGTGAGCAGGGTTTCCAAATTGTCCGTGACATTAGGAGATTCATAAAGCTTTTTAAGATAAGAATTCCAATCGTGAAGAGCAATTTTATTATTATCCTTAGTTTTCCTAGTCAGAATCTGCCTCCAAAATTTCTTAGGAGCTACCTTAGAGAGGTGTAAGAGATACTCTTGTCTTTGACGAATGTACTGCCTCTTTTTCCTTTTAATTAGGGCTTTGTATATTCTTATCTTGTCCATTTTAAGAGAGTCATCAACAGCTTCCTTAATTGCTCTCCTCGCATTTTTACAATCTTTGTCATACCAAGGATTGGTTTTGCTATTTCTTTTATTATTTGAGACTTCAATTGAGAACTTTTTAATAGAATAAGAGAGGGTTGTAGTAAAATTATGATATAGGTCTTCTATGTTATCTATACTAGATAAAAGAGGCAAATTAGTTTTTAATTCATTTAGAAAGAGGTCTTTTTTATTTTTATCAAATATTAAGTTCTTTTGGTTGTAATTATTGTTTTCTATGGGAGCTCTATGCATGACAAAATTGAGGGTTATAAGTAAAGGCCTATGATTGGAGTCAGGCTTGTGGTCGTTTAAGATGTCAAAGTTTATCATTTCGTTGTATAATGGAAGATCGGAAATAATGTAGTCTACCACGCTGCTACCAAGTCCATGGATGCAGGTCATCTTGCTGGAATTGGGCCACTTTTTTAGACCGTTGCAAATTATGAGATCCTGAGCACTACAGAGCTTGATAAGCTCTGACCCAAACAAATTTTCTCCGAGGTCTTCAGAGCTCCTATTGTACCTACTAGCCAGGGTAGGGTCTTCGTCTAACCAAAGAGGATTAGGGTTGGAACGATTGCTTAAAATAATAGCTTGGTTGCTTGAAGTTCAGGCATTGAAATCACCTATTAAAAGGATATTACCATCATTCCTTAGGCTTGAAATATCGTTCTCTAAACTATTGTAAGGGTTAGTTTTATCTAGATTCTGCTTCTTATAGAAGTTAGAATTAATGGGGGGAAATAACATATTGCTATGTAGGACTTTTTATTATTACTGTCTCTGATCTCTATCCAGCTAAATTGGTTGTAAGGGTCGTTTTTATAAAGTCTAACATAGGGGGAGATGTTCTTCTTAATGTAACAAGCTATTCCCCCAATGCCTCTACGGGAGGATCGCTTGTTCCATGTAGACCATAGCGTAAAGCCATCTATGTTAGGGACCTTAGATTCTTCGTGCTCCCAAGTTTCAACAAGCAAAATAATATCAACATCATTTGAGATCAAACTTAGCTTGGGGCCTTTGTTCCATGGGAAGCCCCGACAGTTCCAAGAAAGATCCGGAGCCATGTTTAGTTTGCTATTGATTACTATCTTTTTGGTTTTTGTCCCGAATAAAGGCTTTTCTGTTTCTGATTATTGCCCATTTTCCTTCCTTTCTAGCTTCTTTTACCTTTTGAACCTCCTTTCTTAATTCTGCTTGATCTTCTGGAATGAGATCTTCGTTTATGAATATTCCCGTTCCTTTTAGACTTGAGGTTTTACTAAGTATGTTGTGCTTATGATCAGTAGAGCTCACCTTTATGCGGATTAATCTTCCTTTATTCTCGGTTAATTTCCCCAACCTTGTTGCTTCTGTGAGACACACTGTTTCAATTTGTAATCTATTATGTAATTCTGTCTGGACTAAGGCTAAAGTATCCTCATCTTCTTCCTCGTTTAAACCGAAGATTATAAGGTTTAAGGTCCTTTTGTTACGTTCGTGGTCTAATTCTATTAATTTTTTCATTTCGTCTTTGATTGGTTTAATATCTAACTTATCTACCACACTATTTAGGGTGAGGCGACTATTAACTTTTTCTTCTAATTCTTTAATCATGTCTTTCATTTTAAGACCCTCTAAGGTATCGGCGTCTCCTTGCTGGGATGGTTGGTTAGTATCTTGGCTTTGTTTTTCTATAATATGCAATCTAGTCTCCATTGCCTCCATTTTATTCTCCAGAAGTTCTATTTTATTTTCTATTTGTTTCTGGATAGTGTTTTCAAGAGATGCAAATTTGTTTTCCAGCATGGCTTCTAACTCTTTTTGCAACTTGGCTTCTCTTTCTTCTCTGCGTTTCTCTAAAGACTCTATATACTCATAGAGGCCTTGTAGAGTAACTGTGCTAGGTCTGCCCTTGGTAATCTTTGGTAACTGTGGTGAAGTATTCATACTTGAAATTATATGAGAAAATATGTATTAAAAAAGAAAAGATAAGGAATGTGTGCACCTGATATCCGATCCTGATGTGCGAGCCAAGATCTCCAAGCTTTGGAGTGCGAGCTTTAAACCAAGAGACCGCTTATATATTGCCGAGACGAAACTGTTTATATCTTCCGAGACTGCTTAGTTAAGATAGTGATCTGGACCGAGTTCAAATGATAATGATCTGCGCCTTAAACCGAGTTCAAATGCCGAGTTAATATATGCGAGATCTGCTCCTTAAACCGAGTTCAAATGCTGAGTTAATATATGCGAGATCTGCGCCTTAAATCGAGTTCAAATGCCGAGTGTATGTATTCGAGATCTGCGCCTTAAACCGAGTTCAAATGCCGAGTGTATGTATGCGAGATCGAAGACTGTTCACCGAGTGTATATATGAGAGATCTGCGCCTTAAACCGAGATCTGCGAGTGTATATCACCGAAGACTGTTCACCGAGTGTATATATGAGAGATTTGCGCCTTAAACTGAGATCTGCGAGTGTATACCACCAAAGACTGTTCACCGAGTGTATATATGAGAGAATTGCGCCTTAAACCAAGATCGAAGACTGTTCACCGACTGTATATATGAGAGATCTGCGCCTTAAGCCGACATCTGCGAGTTTATATATACGAAGTGTTTATAATCGGAACTGTATATGCGAAGTTCCGATTAGAATGTATGTATATGCGAAGTTCCGAGGATTAGAATGGAACCGAGTTCAAATGCCTGTTCATATATGCGAGGGTGTCCAGAATGCGAATATATGCGAGGGTGTCCAGAATGCCTGTTCATATATGCGAGGGTGTCCGATTAGAATGTATGTATATGCGAAGTTCCGAGGATTAGAATGGAACCGAGTTCAAATGCCTGTTAATATGATGATTTTAGAGTCAATAATTTTATAATTAATTTTAATATATTGATAACTCAATATATTTTATGGAAACAGAAGAGTTAAGTGAAATGTTATTAATTTTTTCTTGACGTTATATGTTAAATTTATAATAATATAAATTTGGAGTGCTTTGTAAATATAAATTTTTAAGTTTTATTCTGAATGTAAAAAATATAATATAGTTGTTTGTTGTGTAGTTTCATGATATTTTTTTCCCATTAAAACTAGGAAATAATAGAAAATTAAAAAATTAATAAAAACAATTAAAACTCTAGAATCACCTTACTTTTAACAAAAAAAATAAAAAATTGTTATTTTATAAAATAATTTTTTCTGGGCAAATGCTGAACTATTTATATTAAGAAAAGAGAAAAAGATATATACAAGAGGTCGAAACCTCTGAGAGCGTATGAACAACTCTCTGTCAAGTTTTCCAACCAAACATTGTGATTACAAGCTTTGACAATGTACCTATTCTCACAATTACAATTCCAGTTTGCAGTTATAAACATAAAGACCTGGAATTTTAACAAAATGCATAAACAATTCCAATTTGCAGATATAAACATAAAGACCTGGAATTTTAACAAAATACATAAACATAACAAAGGTGCTTGTTGAAAGAGGACACGCGTTGAAGGTTCTCCAGGCGTCCCGGACTGGGCACACGTAGCCGAAAACCAAAGGCAAGCTGAGCATAGGGGGCAAGCACGACGCTTCCCGAATGGGGCACAGGTGGCGCACGGAACCAAGACCATAGACAGGCGGAGCGCAGGTGGTCATCGAACCAAAAAACTGAAGGATAAAAACGCTGGAAAAATACCTTAGTCCTTCCTTTCCTCTGCTATCGCTTGTTCCTCTGCGTCCTTCTGTTTCGCAGCTTGCTGCTCTGCTTCCCATTCTGCTTCCTTCCGTTGAGGATCAGGCACACACTCAATTTCCATCCAACATGGTATGTCCTCCTGCCGCAGAATTCCTGGAGGGAGGATGGGGTACAAGCGACCTCCAAAGAAGCGCATAGGCTTCTTGTCTTCTGCAGGTAGCTTCTGAGCTTGGGAATCCGTCTCCTGGTGCTGGGCCAGGCTGGTAATTTCCATATCTATAAGACTACATATTTCGCGAAGGGCTTCATGTTGCTCCTTAGAATGCACATCTGTGCTTTCCTCTTCGAGCTTGCTCTGAGAGGAGGGTTGGTAGGAGCTTTCCTCCTGGCTTCCGCTCTGAGAGGAATTGTTGGAGCTTGGCTCCTGCTCCTCAGAAATCCCCTTACCCTTACCCTCTTCTCCGTCTTCCTCCGTAAAAACCACAGTAATTAAGGTGGAAACTATAGGCTTGTTGGTGCGACGGATGTATTTGAACGTCACCATCTGCACTGAGTTGTCGGTATCTGAGTCGGAATCGGCAGAACCAGGGGTGCTGGGCGAAGCATAAGCCAACGGGGAGACCCGCCGCGGGCTATGAACGCCCCTGCCACCAGGTTTCCTGCCACGACGCGGCAAAGCATGACCTCGAAGAGGCATTCTGAACCTGCCGAAATGTAACAGGGTTTTCTTAACTCGGCTTTCCGTGAGAAGACGTGACAGAAGGGACCAAACCTCACTCTGCTCCCTGCCTCTGAAGCGACTCTGCTTCACGCTAACACTCCCCTTCTCTGCCCACAAACCCACATTTTCTTGCAGAGCAGAGCCGAGATTCTTTGCCTGTTCAGACAGGCCCATCAAACTAAAATCTCCGCTCCCAAACATTTTGGTAGCTTCTACCTTAATTCCTTGGTAGCTCGGGCGATAGGAATGGCATTGAATGCCATTGAATGCGCGTTTAATGAGATTCATTAATCGCAGGTCCCTTCGTCCCGAAGACTCCTCGTGGCGGTCACGTGGCTAGCTCCAAACAACGTGTCACCCGCATCCGGGTTTTTATAAAATAATTGTTATAATATGTTATATGTAAAAATTATTCAAAATTAATAAAAACAATTAAAACTCTAGAATCACCTTACTTTTAACAAAAAAAATAAAAAATTGCTATTTTATAAATAATTATATATATATGTAAGTTAATAAATATTTCAAATTATTTTATATATATATATATATTAATATAGATATATATATAGTATATTATATATATATATATTCTTAAATTAAATGAAATTTAATCGTATTTTATATTTTTTTAATTCAAACAAATTAAATAAATAAAATTAATTTTTTATTTAATGATGATGATAATGGTGGTTAATGCCCATTGAGACCAAACTTTGGTTTATAGGACCTAAAGAAATGAATTATTTAGTTTGATTTAAGATTTTATTCCTATGCTCAAAAATATTGGAGAGAAGCCTCCCCAACTGACTGTAATTTTGACAACCCAATACTTATTTAAAAAAATATTATATCTCCTACAATTCTTACATTGGCTAGTATCTTTAAACAAATACAAATTCTCTATTTTTAAAACTTAAACTACCAACATTTAACATATCTAATACTTTAATGAAAGTTAATGAATTTTATGCAAACAAATATGTCGTTATATTTTATATTATTACAAATATTATCGTAAGAAGGTTAATTTTCTTTCTTTCTTTATTAAATTTATTTTATATTAATTATTTACATTTTTTAAATTTAAATCAATATTTTTTTTTAATTAAATTATAATTTATTATATATTTTAAATATTTATACTTATCTAAAATAATTAAATTAAAAAAATACTATCACTCCTACAATTCTTACATTTTCTAGTATGTTTAAACGAAAACCAATTCCCTTTTTTGTGCCAACAAATATGTCAGTATATTTGATAATATTACACATATTGACCGCGGAGAAGTTAATTTTCCTTATTTTATTATTATATTTATTTTATATTATTTTTTTCCGGATTAATAATGAACATATAAAAATATTATAATTGCTATTAAAATAGTATTTAATATTTACTATAATAAAATAAAGCTATCAATATTCACATTATAAATTTAAGTTCATTTATAACTTTAATCATTTTTATTTTTGTTTGCTAAGTTGTGTGAGTATTTAACATGGATTTATTTTCATGGAGTTTTGAATGGCTGATATTCACATCATGAAGTGATTTAACAATATATCTCACTAGCATTTATTCTACCCACAGTGGGAATTAATTATATTCATTTAAGAATAGTAATATAATTTGTTATATTTTGCACTACCCACGAGTGATAGAATAGACATTGACATGGTGTTGTCCTTATTAACATTTGCGACAAATGACCAATGACAAACAATGTACCTCACCCCACCCTTCTCTTGTCTCTCTCTCTCCCCCTAACTCTCTCCTTCCACCCCTATATCCCTCTCTATTCCTATATCTCTCTCTCCACCTCTCACTCACTCCCTCTCTCACCTCTTACTATTGTAATCCAACCCACTCTCCCTCTACCTCTTGCACTTCTCCTCTCTCCCTCCCCTCTTTATCTCGTGATATCTCTATCCCACTACTCTCTTTGTGCCACCTTCCCTCCTTCTCCCTCTCTATATACATGTGATACTCTCTCTACCTATCCTCCTCTCCCTCTTTATATACATCTTTCTCCCTCTCCCTCACCCCTTTATATCCCTCGATCTCCCTTTCCCCCCATATTTCTCTCTCTCACCCTCTTATTCCCTCTCTCCCCTTCTTCTTCTTCCTCCCTCTCTCTCTCCCCACTGCCCCCTCTTCACATCCATCTCTCCTCTCTCTCTCTCTTGCCACCTCTCTTTTATACTCCCTCTCTTTATCTATCCCTACCTTCCTTTCTCCCTCACATTCCCTCTATCGTCCATCCATCCCTGCATCCCTTCCCATCACCCCTATCTCTCTCCTCCCCTTTGTCCCTCCTTCCATCACTCTCTCTATGTCCCTCTCCCTCTCCCTCTCTCATGCTCTGTCTCCATCACCCCCTTTCTTTATCTCTCCCTCTGCCCACTTTCTCTCACTCCCCCTCACTCTCTCATTCCCACCCTCTCTCTTCCTTCATATTTCTCTCCCCTTTATATTTTTCTCTCCCTCTTCCGCTCTATCTTTCCCCCTCTCTCCCGCCTTCCTCTCCCTACCTCTCTCATTTTCCTCTCTTTCCATGAAACTTTCAACTTTCTTTGTCTCTCTCTCTCCCCACCTTATCTTTGTCCCTCCCTCTCTCCCTCTCTTCTGTTATCTTTCTCTCTCACTCACTCCCAACCCACCTCTCTTTCACACCCATACTTTATCTATCTCTACCTCCCTCTCCCCTCTCTCCCTCACTTTCCCTCTATCCTCCATCCATAACTACATCCTTTCCCATCACCCCTCTCTCTCTTCCTCCCTCTCTCCTTCCTTCCATCACTCTCTCTACATCCCTCCCCTTCTCTCCCACTATATCTCCATCTCCCACTCTCTTTATCTCTCCCTCTTCCCACTTTCTCTCACTCCCCCTCACTCACTCAGTCCCACCCTCTCTCTTCCTTCATATTTCTCTCTCCCTCTCTATATTTCTCTCACCCTCACCAGCTCTATCTTTCCCCCTATCTCTCGCCTTCCTCTCCCTACCTCTCTAACTATCCTCTCTTTCCACAACAATCCCCACCCGCGAATCTCTCACTACCCCCAACTTGTTCTCTCTCCCTCACCCTGCTTTGTGTGTGTCTCTCTCTCTCATTTTCCTTCCCTAACTCTCTCCCTCTCTCTCCCCCCATTATTTGCAATCTCTCCCTCCTCTCTCTCCCCATTTTATGATCTCACTATCTCTCTCTCTCTCTCACACAAGCACAACCAATATATCCCATTATCTCTCCATCTACCCTTCTCTCTCCCCTCCCCCTCTTTCTCCCTTTCACTCTCTCCCTCTCTGCTGTCCAGCTCTCTCTCCCTCTCTTCTTCTCTCTCTCTCTCTCTCTCCTTTGTTTTGTTATCCATCTCACCCTGCTCCTTCCCTAACTCTCTCCCTACCTCACTCTCTCTCTCTCCTTCTCCCTTTGTTTTTGTCTCTCCCTCTCACCCTCTCCATTTCCCTCTCTCTCCCTACGTATCTCTCCCTCCTCTGTTTCCTTGAAATTATTTAATCCCACCTCCCACACACTCTCTCCCCTCCTCCGCCCCCCAAATATCACTCTCCATATCCCTCTCTACCCCACTTTCATTTTGTCCCCCGCACTCTCCCACTCCCCCTCTCTCAACCATCCTCTCCCTCCCCACCTTTCTCTCTCTCTCACCCTACTTTGTCACTCTCTCCCTCCTGCCCCTTTGTCCCCATTTCCTGATCTCCCTATCTCTCTCTCTCACACACACAAGCACACCCAATATCTCCCGTTATCTCTCCATCTCTCCATCTACCCTTCTCTCCCCCCTCCTCTTTCTCCCTTTCACACTCTCTCCCTATCCCTCTCTCCCTATCGTACTCTCTCTCCCTCTTTGTTTTTGTCTCTCCCTATCCCCCTCTCGTTTTCCCTCTCTCTCCCTACCTCTCTCTCCCTCCTCTCATTCCCCGACAATCTTCCGTCCCACCCCCCACATGCTCTCTCCCATCCACTCCCTCCCAACTCTCACTCTCCCTATCCCCTTCTACCCCACTTCCATTTCCCCTCCCCCGCCCTCGCTCTCTCCCACTCGCCCTCTCTCAAACACCCTCTCCCTCCCCACCTTTCTCCCTCCCTCACCCTACTTTGTCTCTCTCTCTCCCCTTCCTCTTTCCCAACTCTTTTCCTCTCTCTCTCTCCACCTTGCTTACACTCTCCCTCCCGACTCTCTTTGTATCCAAGTCCCTCTCTCTCTCTCTCCCCCTCCTTTTATCTCTCCCCTCTACCCATGTCTCTCCCTCCCCCTTTCTTTCTCCCTTTCACAATCTCTAGCTCTCCCTCACTCCCCGTTGCACTCTCTCCCTCTCTCTCTCTCTCTTTGTCTTCTTTCACCCTCACTCTCTCACCACTCCCCCATCTTTCCACCACCTCTATCTCCCTCTATCCCTATATTCCCTCCCCTTTCCTCCCCCGAACCCCTCACTCTCTCTGTCTCCCTCCCTCTCATTCTCGCCTCGCTTCCTTCCCTCTCTCTATCTCCCTCCTCTCTCTTGCTCCTCCCTATCTTTCTCTTCTTCCCTCCTTCTATCCATTCCCTCTATGGATGTCTCTCCATCATTCCCTTCGCTCTTCATCCCCTTTTGCTTCCTCACTCTCTCTTCTCCCCGCTCCCTCCAACCCTCTCCCCCTTACATCTCTCACTCTCTCACTCTTGCTCATTATGTAAGTATAGAAAACACTAAGGATAAAAAAAACTTACTAAGTATTTGAATTTCTGAGCCGCCATAAAAATATAATTTTTTCCTTTAATAATTTTTAATTAAAGAAAAATTTTCATTTATTATACAATTAATAAAAATAGTTTTTATTAAATAGATATATTTTAATATATGAAATTGCCATAAAATATGATAATATATTTGGCTTCTCCTTTCTAAAGGGACAAAGAAATATATTATTTTTTTACATAAATACATTGAAATTAATAATAACATAAATACATAATATTTTTTTGGGAATTTATATAACTATATAATATTAAAAATTTATATAAAAAAAATTAAATATAAAACTTATAAATTGTAAAAAAAATCAATTCTTAATAATAAATAAAAGTTCCAATCCTCATTTTTTTAAATCTTATAAACCTCCTGATTGAAACTCATTAACCCCTAAAACCAATAAACAATTCCACTATATTGGTTGATAATTAGCCTGTGAAACTAGAGTTAGAATTAAGACTAATAAACCAATTGCTTAATGCTTTTATATATATATATATACCCAAAAATAGTTAAACAGGTATATATATTTATAGGAAAATTTGGATTTATTGTAGCTCCGCCTTTTCTAAATACCTGTGTTCAATCCATGTCAAGTTTAATGTGTTAGCTTGTTTGAATTTTTATTTTTTCAATGGGTTAAGATTTATTGAACGACCAGACAAATATGATGTAAGATGTTTATTGGATATCAAATTTTTGGGGTTTCCGATTTTCATTGCAGTAAGAAGAAATTTGATTAGATAGATTTTCATTCACATTGCATAGGATGAGATGGCTGGTGATTGAAAAGGTTGCAGTCAATTTCAAATAATAGAAAAATTCAAACAATACAAAATCTCGCGAGATTCACGGCAGCATGGGAGGTGCGGGAAAAGCTATATATGCAGAGAAGTGAGCTGCCTTTCAAGGCTATACAGGGTAGATAAGTGGAAGACAAGATAGAGTAGGAGATAATATACGAGTTTAGATTGCTATTTTGAAAAGGGTGTTTGATCATTTTCAAGAATTCAAATTAAAATGGGTATTACAGCTCCATTAAAGATTCATGGCAATCGTGATAAGATGCCAACGAGGGACAAAAGACAATCAATCCCTCAAAACGAATATAATTTTTTCAGACCACCTTAACAAGCTTCGTAAGGAATCAAGGAATACAATGCAGCGAGTTTTCTATTGTACGAATACCGTTTATCAATTTAAAGAGTACGATAAAAGATGACCATACCCGTGATTAAAACCCTGTGATGCAATAGATCGCCTTAAATCAGGGATCATATTGTTCACGAGAGCCGTTGAGATTGTGCATTCTTTAAATCAAGATCATATTTACCACAACAACGCTATCAAATTCAATAGAAATCGTCAATGAAACCATCTCAGAGCAAACGCAGGTTTTAAAAGATTAATATCTCATCAATATTCAAAAATTACAATTGATTATCGATATTAAAAAATTACGATTAATTATCGGAGGGGAATCTGCACTCTCAGTTCTTCTGAACATGATTTAAGGATACTTTTCTTTTAGAGACATGGACTTTAAAACAAAAACTTGTGAATTTTATTAGAGGAAACCAAAATGTAAACTATTTCACTTCTGATCATGAACTTCGCTTTTCCTAAGACGCTTGATAAAAAATTTAGAATTCACTTGAAACAAAGAGATAAACCTCAGGGTTTAAAAAGGAAAAAACAGCTAAATTTTGAAGCACTTAACCTAAAACTAAGCTAGGCTTTCAGGAACATGTCCAACTGCAGACAGGAATGTGCGTAAATATTAACACAACAACATTTGCAGCCATAGATGTAAAATAACCATTTACACAAGAGTCTAGGTGTACCTGTGCAAGTCGAACGGGATTGAAGGTGTTAATATTGAATAGCTGACAAATGCAGCCCCTGCTTGTCACAGAAGTTTTTCGGTGGACCAAAACTAACTTGCTCGCGTTGTCAAGAGGACAAGAAAATGGCCAAGGAGCTGCCAATAGCATCTCATATCTTCCTCTACAAATCAACCGTGTCCCCTTGCCCCGTCTCTTCTCCCCTGTGTGTGTCAGAGATATTGCAGTCTCGAACACGAGGACAGATAACACACTGAAACAACACACATACACAAAAGGAAGAACAATACATGGAAACAATTGACATACACAGTACAACCCTCCACAACACAACTCTGTAACTCTGCGTTACAGTGTCCGTGAAAGAAAGAACTAACCAGAAGAATCAAGATGACAAAGTACTCCAGTTTTTCCTCTAATTGAATAGATGTAATTTTTCACATTCAAGCCTATAGAAGTCAATTTTCCTATAAACCAATTAGAAAAATATAAATAAACCAATTACGCAAATAGATTAGAAAAAAGAAAGTAGAAAAGTAAATTACGAGAGACAACATGGGGCCGAAGTAGTCCATCACCGAGTAGAGCTTTGCCACGGTCGGATCAGAGGAACACTACTAGAAAATACCAATCTAGCCCATTCCGTGCGCTGCCCTTCTCATAATTCAAAACGCTGAAGAAGGGATGAAGTAAACCAGTACCGATACCATTTTGACTAGAAAACGGGAGCGTCTTGGGATGGCCAGATGGTTATAATCATTGGGGATAAAGTTCTTTATCGTCCAATGGCTATCTGTCAGAACCTTTGCACGCCCTTCTTGAAATCAAGGTGTCATTCTCATAATCATAGTTAACTAGAAAATACCAATCTAGCCCGTTCCGTGAGCTGCCCTTCTCATAATTCAGAACGCTGAAGAAGGGATGAAGTAAACCAGTACCCATACCATTTTGACTAGAAAACGGGAGCGTCTTGGGATGGCCAGATGGTTATAATCCTTGGGGATAAAGTTCTTTATCGTCCAAGGGCTATTTGTCAGAACCCTTGCACGCCCTTCTTGTAATCAAGGTGTCATTCTCATAATCATAATTAAAAATGAGTGAAAGGCTCTTCCATTCAATTAGTTATAACTAGCATTTGCACCAGATGTTGCGAAGGAAACGCCGTAAGTTGGTAGCATATCAAAGAAGAGCATAGAAGAAATAAAATGTGATACGTTATGTGATATAACTATAGCCAAATTTGAATGAAAAATAAATCTTAGTGTTAAATGTAATACAACCAAACAATCTACTCAAACAATAGCACATATCAAAGAAGAGTATAGATGAAATAAAATGTGATATGTTATGTGATCTAACTATAGCCAAATTTGAATGAAAAATAAATATTAATGTTAAATGTATTACAACCAAACAATATACTCAAAATAGAGGCATGCGCAACCTCCTTCCGAGGTGCTTAATATAAGAGCATTCATTAAAAATTGCATCCCAGACCAGACCTTTATGATTCATTGCCTCGGTCAGACTAAACCCTTCACCCTCATATGGTAATGGTTCTAGATCAATTTTTTGTGCTAGTATTATTCGTTTCAATTTATACACATATCGATTAGCATAATCAAAGGGCTCTTTCTTTAGATAAGGATTTGTGGCAGCCCAAATTTCCTCTTTTGCAATCAATTTTGCATCATATGCATCAATAAATTATTCCCATGGAATATTGTTCCCTCGGTACTTGAAATACAACCCCTCATGTTTGTAAATGGCAGTGTAAACACACATTATGCCTAAAACATTCATCAAGTTGAAAGGAGAGAAGCCAAATATGTGTGTTGGATGGTGAATGGACCAACTTAATCTTCCTTTATTCTTTGCAGCCTCAAATACAATATCTTTGAGAGTGTAGTAATAATTGGACATGGGTAGCATAGGAAGCTCTTCATGAAAGGGTGCCTCATGGGGCTGATATTTATGATTCTTTGCCACTGCATCAATGGACCAATGCAATGTTTCCCCCTAGTTTGAATATAGATATGCTATAAATTCTTTGTATTAGGCATGAGGGCATTTAACACAATTATCTTTGGAGCATTGATTTCCCTTGACAGAGAACATGCCAAGGGAGATAACCTAGGAAAAATTCAGGTATAAGAAACACGAGATGATGCCATTTTTAGTTTAGCTTTTTATTCTTGTTAGTGCATTAAGATTCAATCCCCACTAGGTTACATTATACAACAAATTTCATTTGGCTTAGGTTCCACGTGAGAGGGGTAGCATAGGAAGCTCTTCATGAAAGGGTGCCTCATGGGGCTGATATTTACGATTCTTTACCACTGCATCAAATGGAGCAATGTAATGTTCCCCCCTATTCTGAATACAAATATGCTATAAATTCTCTGTATTAAGCAGGAGGGCATTTAACACAATTATCTTTGGAACATTGATTTCCCTTGACAAAGAACATGCCAAGGGAGATAACCTAGGCATAATTCAGGTATAAGAAACATCAGATGATGTCATTTTAAGTTTAGCTTATTATTTTTGTTAGTGCATTAAGATGCAATCCCCACTAGGTTACATCAGACAACAAATTTCATTTGGCTGAGGTGCCACGTGAGAGTGGTAGCTACTCTGTCAAACTTTTGAAAGTCATTCCATTTGGATGCATATTTCACATTTGAGAATTTTTTATTGTTTCATTTTTATTTAGCACAACCCTTATTTTTATGTGTATAGGTTTTAGATTTTAGCAAATATCTAAATTTCATTTTACTTTGACATTTTTACAAGGGCTTGAATGTGATTTGATCCCTTTGAGCTCTTGGCATGATAATTTAGTTTTGGTTGTTTCATTTTATTTTAGCACAAGATATGTGTATAGGTTTTAGATTTTAGCAAATATCTAAATTTCATTTTACTTTGACATTTTTACAAGGGTTTGAATGTGATTTGATCCCTCTAGGTTCTTGGTAGATATAGAGTTAAGATGGATATAGGCTAGTTTAGTAATAGCATAAAAAATCATAACTCATGTTTATGTGACATTTTTTAATTAATCAATTTAATTAAAAGGAAAAAAATGACATATCCATTTAACAATTATTAAAAACTAAATTAATACATTTTTAACATAAATCTTAACTTTTGATATATTATTATTGTTAAAAATATTCTAGAATACCATATAGAGATTAAATCTCTAATCTCCATTTAATAATTAAATTAATATTTTAGAAATATTATTTCAAAATAATTATCAATATCAACACAATACAATATTTTTATTAATCCAACCTATTTAATATCAACACAACAAAACATTTTTATTAATCTAACCTATTAAATATGAAGGAGACTAATAACACTTAAGAAAAACTTTCATTTTCAATTACCCACAAGTCTAAGAGGTTCCAAAAATAACATGTAACTGATTTCATCGACTATTTTGTCTTCACTATCTAACTTCAATTTTTTGAAATTAATTTTAATAACGCTTAAGAAAAACTTTCATTTTCAATTCCCAATTATTAATTAAGATTAGAAACACATTATAAAAACCAATAAAAATGTGATATGTGATTTTTACTATGTTCACGTGTAATTAATTAGTTAATAAAAAACATAATCTATTAAACAAAATATAAATATATGCAAGTCACTATGAAATCTGAAAGTGATATATGATGTGAATGTGAATTTGACATATATACTTTAAAACAAATTAATTAGTTAATAAATAAACAACCTCTACTAAATGAAGAATAGATGTTTAATTAGTAGCCATTAACTCCATCAACACTTCTCCAAGCAAAAAATATTTCGCGTATTTCAGTGCACGTGGGGATATATGCAAAAAAAAATATTTCGGCGTATTTTAGTGTGCGTGGGGGAGATATATGGATCAATGGTGTTTTATTTACTATTAAAACAACAAATACTAAATTGATTTTAAAAACCAACATAATTTCTAATATGACATTTTCATTTTTAAAATTCATTTCAAATTTAAGAACTATATAATCTATTTAGTCAAGATCTAATCCATCTAGTCATTTATTATTAAATACATTATTGTAATGTGAAATTCTTTCTCTAAGTGCAAAGAGTCTATCTTTGATTTTGGAAGGATCAATTTATTTACGAGATCCATTAATCTAATTCACAACTATTTCAAAGTGCACAAGGATATTTCCAATTGATCATTCTTGTGAGTGGGGGTATATTTACAAATTTGTGGCCATTTCTTAATCTTTCTTGTGGGTCAGGTATATTTACAAATTTGTTGCCATTTTTTTAATATTGAAAATGACATATATTAAATTGATTTTAGATATTGTTTTCTCTTTACTAAATCAGTTGTTTGATTACTTTAAACACCATAACTATTAGTTTTTACTTAATCTGATGGCTATCTAGTGGAGGGAGAATATTTAAATTAAATTCACATTAATTTTTTATTTTATTTTTATAGATGTTTTACATCTATTTAGTCAATGTGATTGCAATGTGATTGCAATGTGATTTCAATGTGTTCAATGCTAGATCAAATCATTTTACTGGTCAAATCATATACATATTACAATGGCAGGACTAGGGTAATTATTATTCAATCCCTCTTATTAGACCCAACACCACCTTATCGCAATAGATTTGAAGTTGAGTGAAAAATTGGGGACTACCATTGACTAATTCACCCTTATCTGCACCATTTTGATGACGTTTACAGTTTCTATGTACAATATTCCTTGATGTGTTCATGAGATCACTACAATAGAAGAAACTTTTGATTGGGCTGCTCTCTGTTATTTGATGGCCCTCCTTACAATATGTGTGAAGCAGAAGGATTTGCGGGATCTAATCAGGAAATGACATTTATAAAACATTCAAGAACAGATGGTAATACCAAAATGAGAAAATATTGTTATTACATTTTGGATTTGTCCATCTGTGAGAGCAGAATCTCCTCTCCACCTTATCCTGTTGCTACTGCTGGATCATGGGAAACATCATACACATCTATATCATGATTATTCAGAATTCTCAAAAGGTTTAATGTAGACTTTCCAACTTCCATAATAAGCACATGCAATAGAGTTATATTTAAGCTCTAAGGTTAACCAATTCAAAATCATAACACAGAATATAATATCTACGAAAAGTTTAACAAAGAGTATTGGTTGCCTCTAGTCTGAGAAGTATATAAATTATAATATATAATATATATATATATATATACATGACTTCCCACAATATGTATCATACGAGGTCACTATTTGTACGATAAATTGACAAGTCAATTACAGGCTTGGAAGTTGATGTCTACTTCTCTATATTGATGATTTTGACGAGACATTGGGCAATATTTTTCAATAATGCCTATATTAACAACCTCACTTTATCAAAACTACCATGTTGATGTCCAATGATTTTTTGTAAAAATTCCCACTAGGTGTACTCGGTAGTATATTTTGACCATACAAACTGGGCAATCCGTTTCTAAAAATGTACATATGAAGAAGCTGACATTTTTTTCCAGAACATCCATGTTGTGTTTATTATTTTTTTTGAGACAGTCTCACGCTGACATTTTTCAAAACATCCATGTTGTGTTCATTAATTTTTTTGAGATAGTCTCACCAGTGAGACTAGATTGTAGGAGCAAATTCCTAAATAAGTTAATTCAAATTCCAATCAATGTATTAGGAATATTGCATTTAAATGTTTTCAAGTTTCAACCAAATATATTATATTTTTAATTTTTTTCAGCTAGATAGAGCATAGGCCAAGGCGAACCCTCATGTTGAGTGATAGAACAATCTTCCCATCAATGTGATGTTGTCTCTAAGATTGTGCGAAAAACCCTCATGTTGAATAATAGAACAATCTGCCCATCACTTAAATATTATTATTGTTACATAAATACCTAAACTCTTTTATATAATACTTTAAAGCTAACAAATTTCAGATATTATAATCCCCAAATCCTCTTTGCCCATTCTTAATTCAATTAATGATGAATTTTGGGAATTAATATTTTTAAATCTCTCAATACAACTAATGATATGACGAATTGAAACTGAGTAAATTCTCGATAAAAGCAATGACGAGTGGACAGTAATCCCAAGTCATCAAGTGCATCTTCAAAATCTCAATCAAACTGATGATCAACAGGTAGCACAGTAGCGAGAATTATACACACAAACCTTTCAAGTAACACAGTAGCGAGAATTATACACACAAACCTTTCAACAGTAGACCTCTAACCCAACCTCTAACCCAACCCATTTGTGCTACAATTGATCAATAAATGGCTACTTGGGGCATTCTTTTTGTGCGGACTTTAGTGATTTTAATAAATTAGGGATTCTGATTGTGCAGAATTCAGTTAATTTAATTATAAAAAAAATCAAACCTCGGACATTGTTGGAAAGAAAAAAAGACATAGCATATTTATAGATCCTGGAATCTTCTGATGATGCCATGAATACATCATCTAGATTGATTGTACATAATTCAGTTAATTTAATTATAAAAAAAAATTATAAAAAAATTCAAACCTCACACAAATTTTATAAAAAAAGTCAAACCTCAGACATATTTGGAAAGAAAAAAAAGACACAACATATTTATAGATCCTGGAATCTTCTGATGATGCCACAAAAACATCATCTAGGTTGACATGAAAGAGAGAAATTGGAGTGTGCCATTTCAAAACCCCAATACTGAACGAGGGCCTTATGGTGTCCTGTGATTTTAATATAAAAAATTCAAACCTCAGACAAATTTGGAAAAAAAAGAAGAAAAGGCCGAGCATATTTATAGATCCTAGAATCTTATGATGATGCCTTGAATACATCATCTAGGTTTACATGAACGAGAGAAATTGGAGGAGTATGGCATTTCAAAACCCCAATACTGTATGAACCAGGGCCTAGTGGTGTCTCGATATGTTTTTGGGCGTGCATGTTTTAAGGGCACAGTGAAAAATTCAATGGAAGGAAAGTTGACCAAATCTCTTCGAGCCCTGAATCCTACATATTTACTACTACAAAGGTTTCATTTAACTAATTTCTAAGTTATTAATGGTGTGGGCAAGAGTTGGACTCTCATCTGCTTGTTAAGCGAATTGGGTTCAATTTAATTGCAAATTTGTCAAATAAGAAAACTAACCTGAAAATTCATCCAGCAGAAGGAAAGAATCCAAATTCTTCAATTCAGACATGCACGCATATCATATCCAAAAATTTGATGAAATCAAAACACCAAACCTTTGAAAAGGAAAAAGAAAAAAACCTAAAAAATTCCATAAACATTACCTTCCAATGCTTCATTTAACAAGTGCACCATCTCCTTCAGGTTGCGATTTGGAGAGAATTTTTCTCTCTACCAGGAGAGGCCTTCCAAATGGGGTGATCTCACTTTTAGTTATATTGAGCAGCTCCTGAATTTGATAATGAAATATCAATTTGGGGCTTAGAATTAATAGCAATATTTGAGGCAATGAAAGACGGATTTGGGGCTTAGAATTAATAACAAGAATTGAGGCAATTCTGTGTAGCAGGGAACATGGTGTGGAAATTAACATAAGAAATGACGAAACAACAGGCAAACGATAAAAAAATGGGGATCCCTTTGAAGTGAGACCTGTGGCCATGGAAACTCTCTTTGCTTCGAAGGCATACGGGTCTGAAATTTCCTTACCTGCCAAGACCAACAGATAAACATCAAGCACTAAATATCAACAAATCCAGAAAATCTGCAACTAAAGGAACAAAAACCCTGTAACATGCATGATGAATACCTAGAAGATGAACCTTGAAGATGTACAGGTCAAAAGTTTCCTTTTATTCGCATTGAATGTTGGTTATTAATGTTAACTCCTTCCTTGCACGATGCCGCATGTCCCCAGAAATGGAAAAGTCTCACATTCGAAAGGATCCCCAGAATCCATTGAGAAGGGATTGAAAAAATTGGATTGTCGAAGCGACTGAAAAAATGTCGATCTTGAAGGAAAAAGGAAAAGAAGGTGGCGTTTGCAGGTAACAAGAGCTGGTTCAGCTGCGCGGATGAGACTGGATGCCAAATGAAACGCCCAAACCTTTTGGGCAACCCTTTTGAATCAACGATCAACGGCTGAAATTGTTGCAATCGTCTAACATATAATCGTGTGGCTTACAAGATGACAAGTAGGCAGAGAGGGGAGTTGATTTCAGAGGGAAACGCCTTACGGCGTAAATATGGCACATTGTGATATTCAAGCTCCATTTATATGTCATCTATTCTATACCCATACGATTTCTACGATTTCGGCTGGAGCGCCGTCTGATTGAGTGATTTTTGTAATTACAACTCGTTTATGTGATATTTATAATTACAACTCGTTTATCCTCCAACAGTTATCTGTCAGAACCCTTGCATGCAGTTACAGTTATCTGTCAGAACCCTTGCATGCAGTTCCTGTAATCAAAGGGTGTCATTATTATATTCATAATTCGAAACGCGGGAAAATGACACGTTGTGATTTTCAAACTTCACCTATATGTCCCTGACATCTATCTCGATACGCATACTATTTCAGCTAGAACGTTGGAGCCTCGTGGATTGAGAGAGTTATAATCTGCCGAGATAAAAGTTAGTTCATCCTCCAACGGTTATCTGTGAGAACCCTTGATGTCATTCTTGAAATCAAGTGTCTAAGTGTGTTATTCTTATAATCCTTTAATGTCGGATTAATTACAATTTAATTATGATTTTAAAATCAGTTATTTGTCCGAACCCTTCATGTCGTTCTTGTAATCAAGTGTGTTATTTTTATAATCATCCTCCAATGTAAGTTTAATTACAATATAACTATGATTTTGAAAACTCTGTCGAGCAACACGTTGAAGTTGTTAAACGATATTTCCCATTTAAATTTAAACTCATTATATAATTTTGAATGAATATTTAAATTTATTTAAAATTTAACTTTATTTAATTTAAAATATATAATAAGATATTTTAAATCCCCATTCTATATAGCATCAATATTAAGTGATAAATAAATTTAACTTTAAATATTATTTTAAGAGAATTTACAATTTTGGTATATTAAATATTTAAATTTATTTAACATATTTTTATTTAATATATTTTATGACAATTAAGATATTTTAAATAATTAAGAGAAGTATGATTATTTTTACATGGGACATGTTAAATGTATAACAAATAAATATATTCTGAATGTTTTTTAGTCTTATTATTATTTCTACCTAAGACATGCTAAATTCATAACAAATAAATATATTTGGAATTTTTTTGAGTCTTATTATTATTTCTACATGGGACATGATAAATTCATAACAAATGAATATATTTGGAATTTTTTGAGCCTTATTGTGAACATAATTATACATTTTTTTTCGGGCAAGAAAAAATAATAATTTATATTAATAAAACTAGTTTACATACACCAATAAAAAACTGAAAGTTCTATCATCAACCATCTACGTCATCCCATATAGTGAGTATATAGAGAAATATCTAACCTAGGAGACCAACATAAAGGGCCATAATATTGGCCACATATCCAACATCCAAAATCATCTAAAAATTCCTTATGCCCTACCTAGACTACATTGTAAACATATTCCATGATCACCATATTTGTAATTAGTTGAGACAAAATAATGGAAATCAAAATATGGTGTAGTTGAGACATACCAAAACCAAAACCAAACCAATGTGGGGATCAAATAACATGGATAATCCTTTTATCCATGAAACTACCACTTTGGAAAATTGGGATTTCATGACTCCCTATAGTTGATGTAATCCCTTCTTAGAAAGTTTATATGCAAATTTTTTTTCTCTTGGCAGATGTGAGAGAAGGATAGATCATCGAAGAGTCCTATCAAGCACTGAATTCTTCTTAACCAATTTGAGAGAAAGCGAGATTTGAAACTCAATCTTTGATTTTCCCATTCTATAGGTACTTTTGAGTCCCAAAGACAGACATGGACGTGAGGGATAAGTTGTGTACATAGTAAATAAGGCCCAATAAGGCCAAGATCTCCACTCTAGTATTGGTACCTTAACCGTAATTCTAGCAAAAATCGTAAGAGTGCCTCTAAGCCAAGGAGATATATGCCCTAGAACCACACAATGACTCCTCGATAGCTCCATAAAAAACCAACAATGAAATTTTGTCACCAATCAATAGACGTATTACCCTTGTTTATCCCCACTCTAGACACCCTATTAATATTCTGGAGGGCTATATATGGTGTTATTATTTAGTTCTCTCGTGCTTCTTTTTCTTTCTCATAGCAATGATGGCTAACGTCCACTAAAACTCAAATAATATACAAAACATTAAGAAGATAATTATATTTAACCAAAAATATTAAAATATAATATCATAATTATAATATTTCTTATTTATAAAAAATCTTATTGGATCATATCTTTTATATTATATATATAATAAAATTTATTAACATCAAATTTTTAATCTAAATAAAATAAAATAAACATATTTATTTTAAATAAAAAAAGTGTTATCACTCCTACCATTATTAGGATTCTTACCTTTATCAATATCTTTAAACAAAAACCAATTTAGTATTTTCAAAAATTTTCAGAATATAATAAACCAAACTCTAGCATGTTTAATAATTTATTCAAAGTTAATGAATTTTGAGCCAACAAATATGTTATTATATTTAATATTGCTAAATATATTGTCCCCTAGAACATAATTTTTTTTATTATTATATTATATTTTATATTAATATAATTTTTTTAAGTATTATTGATTTATTAAAAAAAATATTTCTTTCAAAACTAATACTTGTTAGAAATATATAGATATTTAGATTAAAATTTTATGTTTGCATATAATTTTAATTATGTTCATTTAAAAATAGCAAGATAATTTTTTAGATTTATTGGAAACTCTTTTTACCTCAATTTAATTTGTAAATTACATTTTTATGTATTATTAAAAATACACTAAAACTTTACTATATTATATATGATGATTCATTTACGTATAATTTTTACTAAATTATATATATATATATATTATATATAATAATATATATATATTATTTAAACAATTATGAAATAAGAATAAAATCATAATAATAAAGAACATTTTAGGATAATATGAAAATCTTATTTTTTTGTGATTTTACTCATTATGCTAAAATAATAAATCTAGAACCTAAAGAAATCAATCCCCAGAACATAGATTTGGATCTATTTTCTTATCAAATATGTTGCAAATAAATACCAAGCTGAACATCCATGGTAACTTGTAGATCAAAAAATGCACCATTCCCTCCACTCTCTTTATCCATCTCTCACTCTCTCCTTGTCCCTCTCTCTCTTCCTTCTTGGCCTTTCTTGTCCCTCTGTAACCCACCCTCCCTCCATATATCTCTCCCACTTAGTTTTATTAGCATCTATATCTCTCCATATCTCTTTCCCTATTAACATCCTCGTTATGATTTATCTCTATTTTACTTGTTTTCTCAAGTTTTTTACTATATTTTAGGTGATTTATAAGATTATGTCTCCATATTTCCCCCTTCGCCCCTCTCACATTATTCCGCTCTAAAACTTCTCTCTCTTTCAATATCCTTGTAATGATTTATCTCTATTTTATTTCTTGTTCCTAGGGATTTCACTATATTTTAGGTTAGTTACATTATTTCCTCTCCCTCTTCCCCCTCCCTCCTTCTCTCTTTGTTCCCAATCAAAACCTCCTTCATTTTCTCCTACATGCCCTGTGGCTCTCGCTGTCTCACTGCCCCACAACCTCCTCACCAAAATCATTCCATCTCTGTCATGCCCTACCTCTCTCTCTCTCTCTTCCACCTATAATCTCACTCACTATCCATCTCTCAGTCCAAAATTCCCTTTGTGTCTACCTCTCTCCCTTCTCATCTCACTCTCTCTCTATCTCTTAGTCCCAAAATCTCTCTCTCCCTTCCCCTATTTGATCCTCTCTTTCACTTCTAACCTACCAATCTCATCTCACTCTATCACTTTGTATCATCCCCTATGTCTCTCATTCACTTACTCTCTATATCTCATTCCCAAACTCTCTCTCTCGCTCTCCCCCGATCATTCTATCTCTCTTTCTCTCCCTTCCCCAAATATCTCACAATAGCTCCCTCTTTATGAAAAATTCCCAAAAAATGCTCTTGTGATCCCTCACGCTTCTTTCCCTATTATGTCCCCTCCACTATTCACCACAACCATCTATCACTCTCATATCTTTAGCTCCCTCTCCATCCCTCTCTCTAGATATCCCACCACCACTCACCCATTATTTCCCCACTATCCTCTCTCTAGGCCTCTCTCCCTATCCCTCTCTTTCTCTATCCCTCTCCCTCTTCCTCTTTCCATCCCATACTCTCTAGCCCACTCTCTCTCTACCCATTACCCCCCGGTCTCTCTAAATTTCTAGTTTTCTCTCTTTTCTCGTCACACTTGAATTCTCTCAATCTTTCCCTCACTCACTCTATCCCTATTTCTCCCTTCATCACTCTCACACCTCCGTCTCTCCCTCTAAATTACTCAATCATTCTCTTTCTCTCTCTCGCCACACTATCTCACATACTTGTTGAGCTTCTCTTTCTCCCCATATTTCTTTCTCGTTTATCTCTTGTCTCCTTTGTCCCTCACTTACACTTTATCTCTCTGTATATACCCCTCTCTTTATCTACCCTCTCTCTCTCCCTCTCTCTCTCTCTCTACCCATCCCCTCCACTCTCTCCCTTATTTCCTCTCCCTCTACATCACTCTCTTCTCCCCGCAACTTCCATCCATCCCTACCTCTCTCCCTCTCTATCTCTCCCTTTCATGCAAATCAAAATTTACACTATGTTACACAAGTACAAGCCCAACCCAGTTTCTAATTCCTAAATGTATTTACAATTTAAAAAATTCTATGATGTCTATATATATATATATATATATTAAATTCTATGAATATCATTTTAAAGAAATAAATTATAATAATTATAAATTAGGTAACTAATATTCTCAAACATGTATATATTTAGCTCACTTGACTGAAATCACAAAATTCTTATTAGATTCCCGTGTATCACCAACTTAGTTTAAAAGAAAATACAATTTTGACTTATCTAAATCAATATACACACCTAAATATTCCATCCAATCTTCTAATGACAACATTAAGTTTATTTCTTCCCTATATGTTGGGACTTCAATCAAAATTGTGTCATCAAAAAATTGTTTGTGAGAGATATAAGGCCTCCTCCATATAAACACATGAATTCCATATTTCTTTGTGAATTAGATATCTTAAAGGTTCTCCCAAGACCCTCGAGTATTAGGACAAAAAGGAATGGAGAAATGGGATATGCTTGCCTTATTCCCATACAATAATTGAAAGTGGAGTAGTGAGTTCTATTGAGAATGATATAAAATAATCAAGTGGTGACCAAGGAGTTGACTCAGGTAGTCATGATTCATTGGAGAAGCCAAAAAATTTGAGTACGTGTTACAGGTATGACCATATTATATTGTGGAAATATTTTGAGATATCCACCTTAATGAGCATGCTAGATTTCCTATTTTTCTTTAAAGATTAAAAACATTTTAGAGTTACAATAATTCCATTACAAATTTGTTTGATCTATGACATATCTAGTTTTCTTTGTCAAGATGATTTCTAGAAATGGGGGCTTTAACTAATTTGTAATTACCTTAGAGATGACTTTATAGCTTATGTTACATAATGAAATCAACCTAAACCCATCTAGATCACGAGCCCTATCAAATTTGGGAGATGATGTAAGAAGAATTGTGTTCAACATAGGGAATAGAGGTCTAGTACTTTTAAATTCCTTCACTAGAGGATAGATTTCATTTCCTAAAAAATACCAACAAGCCTAAAATAAATGAGTAGTAAATTCATTAGGTTTAGTGGCCTCTTTTTGAGGAATAAAGGGTATCTCCATCATTAGTCTCGTATTGTGGTACTATTTCACTAAAGAGGGGATATTTTCTGTGATATCTTGGATTGCTTGCAATCTATTAGAGTTAGTTCTTTCAAAAATAACTTCTATAAGCACATGAATTTGTCCTATAGATCCTTGTGATTTGTGATATTTTCTCCTTATTTCATCATTGAGAGAGAATATTTCTTGTGGTTCCTATGCTTCATCATGGTTTTCTGGAATGATTTTTTCGTTTTTTCGTTTTCTTTAGCAAGTTAATTCTAAACTTTTACTTCCATAGGATTTCCTCTTATTTCCTAAATTCTTCTATCTAAGTGAGGTGATATCCCTTTTGTACATCATGCTCCTTTCTTATCAAAATGAGAGGTTATTTTATGCTTACATCCTTACCTATTGTTGTAGGTGTAGACTCCATTGGAAATCTTCGTTTATGCAACGCCAAACTATCTAATTAGATTCATGAACTAATGAGAATCCAATTCTATACACCAAATGCCTCCATTTTCTTCATTCAATTATTAGACCATATTAATGTCACTTCCTACTATAAATAGTTCATCTTACCACAATGCTTTGATATTGCCTAAATTATGTAGAAATATCCCATTTGTCACTACCATATTTCAAGTGTAGATATTCATATTACATCCCTTTTCAATGGATCCTACATAGAGAAATTTCCCTAATATTATTATAGGAGCTACCATCTAATCTATAATATCTACTTCATTTGAATTACATAGAATCACTGACCGTGTAGCTTGTCTTATCGAATACAATACTATAGTTTTACAAGCATTTCAATAGTAAAAGGCTATTGATTGTATCTTTTTACCTGAACACTTTTTTTCTTCCGACATGGCCATTGTAGGGATATCCATACTAATTTTATATTTGAGAAGAATTCACTTTCAATGGTAATTGAGGCACCGCACATTCCATGAAGTTTCCGACAACTCTATGAAGTTTCCTTTTTTTTAGAGGTTGCAAAAATCATCTAATTCAAAATTTCTTGATACAACAACAACCAAATTTTTAACATAATTTTGTCACTTTATACTTTATTATATATTAACTATGGACATTTTTCTTTTAAATATTAATGATTTTCAAGCAAACTTTCAAAAGTATTGATGACCCCATTTTTTTGGAGGGGTTTATTTTTTACACTTTAATTTTTGTTATGTTTTTAGCATGGATAATTACTTTTTCAAATGTTGGTTATTTAACAATTTTTTAAGTCTTCTTCTTATTCTTCCTTGAGATGTTAATTTTTTAAGCATTTTTCGGGTTTATTGTTTTTATTTTTCTTTTCATTTTTTTTTGTAAGGAAATTTTAAATTTTTTTTTTGCAAAGTTAAAAAAAGTCGATATTTTAAATCTCAGATTTTCATATTTGTGTATCATTAACATCAAATAATTATCAATAAAAAAGAAATAATGTTAAACATTTGAAAAAAAAAATGCACAATTTGAATATAGATATAATAAAAAAACACATTTTGGAACTTTTGTTTGCTAAAAATGGCATGTCAAATAAATGAATTTTATGGGAAATTTTGAAAAAAAAAAGACTTAAAACTAGCATTTTGAAGAATTTATGGAAAAACCTAATAATTTTCAAAGTTTTTTTTTCAACAAATAATGATTCACATAAAAATTACAGTGAAAATTAGCTAAAGAAATATTAAACATATAAAAAAGAAATTAAACACTTATTCTTATCACAAAATATCAAAGTCAGAACATTACAAGGATAACTAACAAACAATTATGAAAATTGACCTTAATTTTCAAGAATAACATAAATTTAATCAACAATATCATATAATCCATGTTCATCATCTTCTAGAAATTCATTATTGTCTTCTTCCATGGAATTTCTTTCTTCAGTTTGGCCATTTTCCTATCCTATTAGACTTTTGATGTCTACAAATTTCCAAAATTATCCCTTGCAAATTATTCCATCTAACAACGGTTGAGGTTCCTTTTCCTTTTTTGCCACAAGTGATTCATTAAAATACCTTTTCC
>APFE030962030.1:0-11865 GCA_000404065.3 Pinus taeda
AGAACACGCCAAATTAACAACGTTTGAGCATCAGGAAGATATGTTCGATGACCTGTTCACTTCAATTGAAACAATAGGTCAAGCTAAAGAACTTGCTAGGATGAAATATAATGATGAAGGGTTGACTGAATTTAATAAAATTAGAGAGCAGTGGTTGCAAACTCTGCCTCTAGATTTATTAGCAACGACCCCAGCGACATCGTCAAGCGAGCCTGGTCGGCAACAGTTAAAGGAACCTCCTGCTATAACAAAAGATCATAATAAGGAGCAGGAGGAAAAGCAGAGGAAAGAACAAGAGGAAAAGCAGAGGAAAGAACAAGAGGAAAAACAGAGGAAGGAGCAGGAAGAATGGCTAAAGAAAGAGCGTGAGGATAGACAGCAGAGGGAACAGGAGGAGCATCAGAAGAAAGAATAGGAACAAGTACAGAAGGAGTCTCAAACTGAGAAAGGGCAACAAACCACTACTAATGTCAATGTGGACACTACCACAGACCCCAAATTGCTCCAGGAATGGCAGCAGTTTGATTCTATCATCAGTGGATCAAAATGCTCAAAAGATACAGACACTTCTAAGACCAGCGACACGCAAGACGTTACTTCACCTCAGGTTCTAAGTGGAACCAGCGGCCCACCTAAGTCTAAGGATATTGAGATAATTCCAAAAGATCCCACCGATCAAATCATTCTACAGGTAGAAGATATTCCTCCATTGGATGTTTTCTACAGCCCGAGGCATAGAGCAGTTGTAAAGCGATCAAGGAAAAGATGAAGGATTGATCAACCTTCTATCTTTCCAAAACAAACGGTCACGGGTAATGTAGTATGGAAGGAGAAATTGGACCCCTCCGATGATCTAACTAAATTGTCATAGTATGCTGGAGCCTATTCGGCAGCAATAATCGACAAAGCATTAGAGGAAAGCCTTCTATTGAAGAATAAGGACCAAGAAATCTCCACATTACAGACGGAATTGGCCGAGACGAAACAGAAGGCAGCACAAGCAGAGGAGCAGTTGCTGGCACAACAACAAATGAATAATCAATTAACCCAGCAATTGGAAGCGGAAAAGCAAAGGATCGACCAAAGCGTGATCTAGAAACAGAAAGAATTGACAGAGGCATTAGAAAAGTTGAAAGCAGCGAATGAGCAAATGGTGAAGACCAAAGATGAGCAAATCGCTCAAATGTCATCGCAGCTAGAAAAGATAAAAGGGGCTTTGCAAGTGGCAGAATTTAGAAAAGAAGCATAATTGATAAACAATGCGCTAATATC
This sequence comes from Pinus taeda, assembly GCA_000404065.3. NCBI lineage: Eukaryota > Viridiplantae > Streptophyta > Pinopsida > Pinales > Pinaceae > Pinus > Pinus taeda. The sequence continues at coordinate 1,273 of APFE030962030.1, forward strand.
TCAGGTTAAACTCTTGTGTCAACAGATTGCTCAAGCGGAGCCACTGTGCGAGTTAACTATATCCATAAATGAGCAGGTAGAGAAAGCCAGAGATGAATTAAATCAAGCCGATGAGGCCATTACTGCGCAACTTGACTGGCAAGATTCCGATCAGGGAAAAGCAGCAAATTTGCCCAGGATACTTGAAACTCATAAGGATATACTTTTCATAGAATGGCACACTCAGGTGATGAAAGCAGAGAGAGCAGCCTCAAGATGTAAATCAACTTCTAGCAATCTAGTTGATTTAGTTAACAACATTCTCTACTTGGCAAATATGATTTCCCAATGTACACCAGGAAAGATTACAACAACAAATGCATTGGAACAATCATGTTATCCTGAGTTAGAAGAAAAGGGAAGATTAATCGCCGGGATTAATAGTTTAAACTTGGAAGCGTATTGGCTCTTCCTAATTAAGCCACATACACAAAGAGCCGCCCTGAAGTGTTTAACAGATGCCATCGGGTGTATGATTCCCGATATTCAAGATGCCACCTATGCCACCCAGCTCAGTTCGCGCCTCAACAAACCTCCAAAAGTTGAGCCAATGCTTGCAATTAATCAGCTCAGATTCAAAGGAAAGCAACCGACTTGATGAATCACCCTCCAGATTGCCAGATCGCTAGCCAAAATAGGATAAAAAGTTATTGAAATCAATTTAGTAGCATTTCTGTTTAGTAGATATTTAAATTAGTATTGTATTTATAGACCCTTTCATGTTTTTAGAAAGGGTCGTAAAATTTTGTAAGAGACTTAATAGACTGAAGTTTGCACTACTGTTCTTCAGCCAATATTCTTTTATGAAACTCGACCAGTTGTTCTTACTTTAATAAGGAAGTTTCTTTATGCAATTGTGCACTATTGTCGTTGATTGAAGAACATTTTTGCGTTAAAGGAAGAACTGCACATAGCGATTGATATCAGGGAGTGTCACGCAGCTCATATGGTATTTCTATCTATGTCTGAATTCATTCCGTTTATATGAATTGTTATGTAATTATTCTTGCTATCGTTGATTATATGCATGCACTATAACAACAAATCTTATTCATTCCACTATTGGGTGTTTAGTGATCTGCCTTTGCTTTTAATCATGTGTATGATAATGATATAAATGTATAAAGTGTGGTAATTTCACTTCAATCGCTCTGCTTAACTATTTAGGCACAACAATCTTAAATGATTTAATATCTATGTTGTGAAGATACAGTCATCTATATGCTTGTCTTTTAGACATAGAGCATCAAACGCTACACTTTAGAGCTCAATAGATTCCCGGGATAGTTTCATCTATTTACATTTCTGTCAATAGTTTTAGCCTTTCTCTCACCGCTAGAGTAATCTATAAAGCATTCATTCATCCCATTTATCTATTTCTAGGAAACTGGTCCCATTATCCCCAGTCGGAGCCACTACCCCAAATGGAAAAGGAGCTGTACTAAGGTCCGGACCAGGTGGTTTCCCCAATGTTGTTGCAGCGATTTTCGAGGCATCAACAAGACTATGGAAACTTGAATCCTTCGATTGGCAAGGCTAATGGTCAACCTTCCATCTCTACTCAACCTGCTTCTAGTCCTCTCCATATAGATAAATCACCTACCTAATTGACTATAAAACCTCCTAAATGAATGATCCATAAGTCAACATTTATATCTCGTGCGAGAGCTACACATAATTATAACATAATTTAAAATTCAGCTCAGACTCCTTCTGCTATGTCATCTCACAAAGTGTTGTAGAGTTGCATACTCAAAAGAAATAATTACTAGTAGAAATTGGAGGAGTAGACCCTTTAGATTCAAAACTTGTTGTATTTAATCATGAGAGCCATACTCCTAAACTTCTTCCCCAACTGGCATTAATGATTCAAGTTATGGTTCAAAGTAAAACTATCCACCACATGATCATAGATGAAGGTACTTCGACTTGCATCATGTCACTTTCATGTTGGAAATCCATTGGTTCTCCACAACTTAAACCATCACTGACAACCCTTAAGGCCTTTGATGGGAGTGGATTTAAACCTTATGGGATCCTGAATTCATTGCAAGTAGAATTAGTTCGTAAAACAGTCTTGGTAGAGGTTGAAGTCATTGACAAACCTTTAGATTATAACCGCTTACTATGACAAACATGGATTTATGCCATGGTAGCCATGGTCTTAGCCTATTTTAGGATTATTTCTTTCCCTCAACCAGCCACTCCTCCATTAAATATTGTTGTCCACCAGGGAACAGAAGCCTCAACATCTCAATCTGCTCACTCCTCGATATCATCTACTTCTTATACATCTGGAATCCCAATAATAATACCAACCACCGGTACTATTACAATGGTAGATCCATGGACCAGACCTGGTGCAGTCAATATGCCTGCACCATTGCATCCATTACCAGATTCTCCGGAAAAATGGCTCCCCAAGTTTAATCCAGATGATGGAACCCAGGCCGAGGAACACATTAATAATTTCATGTTGTCGCTCAAATTGAAAGGGTTAACACAAGAAGATGTTGTTGTTAGACTTTTCCCTTATACTTTGCAAGGATCAGCAGGATCCTAGTATTTCTCTCTACCCTCTGGTTCCATTACTAGTTGGGACACCTGCCAAGAGCAGTTTCTTACTAAATATGGAGATGATAGGTCTTTGGCAACTTTAATAAACGATCTCTCCAACCTAAGAATAGAGCATAGGGAACCAATTAAGGAATTTAATGCTCGCTTCAATAAACTCCTGAACAAAATCCCTACAGCTTCCAAACCAAGTGATCAAATACGAAGCGAATGGTATATCACTGCCCTACCTGCCAATATAGCCATTTTTGTAGATAGGGCTGGGAAACCTACCTTAGCAGAAAATATGAAAGAAGCACTTGATGTGGAAAAAACGCATCAATTCCTTAGAAAAGAAAGCTGCCTTGGAAGACAGAAAAGCTAAAAAAGTCTCTTTTAAAGAAAGACTCCAAGAAGAAAAGCCCGAAAGACCCATATTGACATGGGGGATTGCAAAAGGTCCTGAAAACTTTGTCTAACGAAATGATTGACAAAAGAAGCAGGTGGCCACGAAAATTCAAACAAAAGACCATTTAGGACTTTATAAGAAAACTGAAACAAAAGCCACCCAATGTCATATCTAATGCAGATTCAGACCAAGAGGAGGAAGAAGAAGAGGCAACCCCACCAACTGACGATGAAGAAGAAGTAGCTGAATGCCATGGAATGTGGGATTTTATACTCCCCAATTCTGATATCGAAAATGAAGAAGAAGCCTTCCCAGTCACCACTAGAAGAAAAAGTACTTCTGAACCGGTCTAGACGACTTCAAAGAAAAGGAGTGCAGGTGCTGCCACCACAAAGGAAAAAGTACCTCCAAAGAAATCACCTGCAATAGTCCCCCAAAACCAGCCTTCAACTTCTAATTCTCCTTCAACATCTAAAACATTAGTGGTATCCGATTCAATGGAATACAACATTGTTGATGACATGAAGAAAACTAAGGCGAACATAACCATGTTTGAACTTAGTAAGCTAAAGCATTAGCAAAAATTACTTCTTAAAGAATTGAACGTTATTCCCTCTACACCACCTCCTAGTTCGAAAGCTGCTAATGATTCAGGCCAACCTCCTCTAGGTATGGTTGAAGCTACCGATTCAGTTCTGATTGGAGACAGATCAAATTCTCATACTCCACCCTTCCTTCTGACTTATGAAATCTATAATAGAAACCCGCACAACTGTTTAATTGACTCAGGGGCATCATCCAACATAATGCCAGCTTCAGTTTGTTCCAAATTGAACATAGAACCCCAGAAGTCTGCCATCCATATTGTACAGTTGGATAGAACTAAAGTGCAGGTAGTCGGAGAGATTAATTCCGTAACTATCAGATTGTCTACTGATCCCAGAATAGTACAAAGAATCGACATTCTAATAGCTGATATACCTGAGTTTTACGGTTTAATTTTGAGTAGGGATTGGTCCGAAAAATTGCATGGGTATATTTCTACTGATTGGTCACACATGTGGCTTCCTTATAAAGGTAAGCCAAATCAAATAAAGATTGATCGAGAAAAACATATGGCCCATACAGTTACTGATTTTGAACAAGAAAATCATCCTGTAGCTTTCAACAACAACATTTTGGGAAATTATTCATCAGAGTCGTTCTTTGGCAACTTTGTTGCCCAATCCTCCCCTTTCTCAGTTAATCATTTTACATCTCAGATTGAGAAATTTTCACAAACAGATAAGTCTAGGTGTTTCAATGATGATGAGAAAACTGTAAATATGATTATTAATACTCCTTTATTTTGGTCTTTGTATTTTGATGGCTCCAAGACCAGTGAAGGCTCAGGAGCAGGATGCATCTTGGTTAGTCCACATGGGGAAAAGACAATGCTGTCTTGCAGATTAGAATTTGAGTGCACTAACAACACAGCCGAATATGAAGCTTTAGTTCAGGGATTATATAAAGCAATCAGCCTTAAAGTGCAATATCTAAAAGTGTTCGGCGATTCTGAAATTATTGTTAAACAGGTTAGGAATGCAATTCATTGCCTTTCCAATCACCTTAAGCATTACCAATCGCTAGTGCAAGACCTTACCTCACATTTTTTAGCATTTAACATCTCCTCCATTCCTCGGTCCCAGAATTCGGCAGCCGACCTACTAGCCAATGTAGCCTCTAGGCTTCTACCTTCTGAAGACTATAGCCCTGATAGATTTTCCGTAGAATTGATTTTTAGGCCTTCAATTCCTGATAATGTCACTAATTGGAGAGTATTTAATCATGATGATGATATTTTACAATTCTTAACTTCCAAGAAGTCTTATGACAAACAAATCATTGAAGAAGATGAGCATGACTCCCAAATAAAGGAAACACCTCAGGAAAACACAATTCCTAAGCCTGTGGTAAAGCTAGAAGATCTTTATGATATAAAAGATAGATTTAAACTTGTAACTAATACAAAGATCCAAATCTCTACCCTAAGGTTTGAATTGATAAATTTGGGTACTGAGCAAGCTCCTCAAAATGTGAATTTAGGATTAGGATTTTCTATAAAAGAAAAAGAAGCATTCATTAAACTGTTAAGGAAAAATAAACAAGTTTTTGCTTGGAAATATGATGAATTAAAGACCTATGATACATCTATTATCCAACATACCATTCCAATGCTTCTCGATCAGAAACCGATTCAGCAGAAGTTAAGAAAAATACAACCAAATTTAGAAAGCCAGATAAAGTCGGAGCTTAACAAACTCCTTAAAGCCAAGATTATCTTTCCAGTCTGACATTCCAACTGGGTTTCTAATATGGTGCCTGTCAGGAAGAAAAATGGCGACATTCGAATTTGTATTGATTTCAGGAATTTGAACAGAGCAAGCTTGAAAGACAATTTCCCATTGCCTACTATGGAGCAAATACTTCAATCAGTGGCAGGTTCTGAATTGATGTCCTTTCTAGATGGTTTTTCAGGATACAACCAAGTCCTGGTTCATCCTGATGACCAGCTTAAAACTACATTTAGAACAAAATGGGGAACATATGCATATCAAAAAATGCCTTTTGGACTTATAAATGCAGGAGCGACATTCCAAAGAGCTATGGATACAGATTTTAGGGGATTTATTAATCGAACAGTAGTCATCTATCTAGACGATATAACTGTATTTTCTAAAGAGAGGTCTAATCATTTACATGACTTGAACCAAATCTTTCAACGCTGTAAAAGATATGGTATTTCTCTTAACCCCAAAAAGTCATTCTTTGCTCTTGATCAAGGTAAACTCTTGGGTTTTATTGTATCTCGAGATGGCATTTATATCGATCCTGATCGGATCAAAGAAATTTCTGAGATCCCATTCCCTCACAATAAGAAATTGATGCAGTCATTTCTAGGCCAGATTAATTTTGTTAAAAGATTTGTACCAGATTTTTCTCACATTATTTTGCCCCTCCAAACAATGATTGAGAAAAATTCAATCTTTAAGTGGGGATCAATAGAAAAATAAGCTTTTTATTTGATCAAGCAGTCCATAATCAACGCCCCCTCCTTAATTACTCCAAATTTCTCTAATCATTTCACATTGTATACTATCGCATCCGACTCTTCATATGCTGCAGTACTCACGCAACTAAATGATCACAATTTGGAGGCACCCATTTCATTTTTTAGCTCAAATCTTCAGGGTGCCGAATTGAATTACTCCAATGTGGAAAAAAAAGCCTTTGCTGTGTTTAAAGCAGTCAAACATTATAGACCCTTCCTTCTGAAAACCCACACAAAAGTTATAGTTCCTTTCCCAGCTGTAAGGCAACTATTAATACAAAAGGAACTGGGTGAAAAAAGGGCAAATTAGGTCACAGCGCTTCAAGAGTATGACTTAGAAATTAGGCCAGCAAAGATTGTTAGAGGCCAAGGTTTTTGCAGGATATTGGCAGGAGCATCCAACATTCCCGAATCAAGCGATACTGGTCCAACTGAAGAAATCAATCAGATAAGTGTCACTGATTCTGAATCTCAATATGCAGATTTAATATTTTATTTAGAAAATGGTTATGCTCCCCCAAATTTATCTTACAAAAGCAAAAGGGCCATTAGGTTAAAAGCAAAGAGTTTTACAATTATTGATGATGTGCTTTTTAAGAAGAATTATGATTCTATGTTACTAAGATGCCTTGAGAAACCTGAAGCCCAAAAGGTTTTGCAGGAGTTACATGATGGGCCAGCAGGAGGACACTTTGGAGCTGACACAACAACTCACAAGATTATTCATGTTGGATATTATTGGCCAACTCTATTTAGAGATGCCCACGAGTATGTAAGGAAATGCCTCAATTGCCAAACTTCTAGTGGAAGACAACGAAAACTGGCTTTCCCTTTGCAACCAGTCAACATTGAACAACCATTTGAGCAATGGGGATTGGATATCATCAGGGAAATTAATCCACCTTCTTCCAAGCAGCATAAGTATATTCTTACTGCTACCGACTATTTCACTAAATGGGTTGAGGAAATCCATTTGAAGACAGCAAATTCTGAAGCAATCATTGAATTCATAGATCAATTCATCATTACCAGGTTTGGTGTCCCAACTGCTCTTTTATTTGATAATGCTTCTTATTTATCACGCAATGCTATGTTTGATTTTGCTATCAAGAGAGGATTTAAGTTAAAGTATTCTGCTAATTACTATCCCCAGGGTAATGGTTTAGCAGAGTCCACTAATAAGAATCTAATCAAAATCATCAAGCGAACAATCGAACAAAATCATAGAAATTGGCACAAATCCTTAGTGTTTGCATTATGGGCTGATAGGATAACACAGAAAGCTTCTATAGGAACCTCTCCGTTCAATCTTATGTATGGAAAAGAAGCAATACTGCCTACGAACCTTGTTCTTCATTGAAGAAGCTCCTTCCTCTTCTATTCAGCTTAGATATGATCAAATCTTAAAACTAGAAGAAGAAAGAGAAAAAGCCAAGGATGCCCATGCCAAACATCAGCAAATCATCAAAGCAGCTTTTGATTCAATCTCATCAGGTTCAAAACAATTCCAAGTCGGCGATTTAGTTCTGAAATGGGACAAAGCCCATGAGGACAAGGGCAAACACACCAAGTTCCAGAAGTTGTGGCTTGGATCATTTCAAATTTGTGAGAAGGTAGGCCATTCGACCTTTGTATTGCAAGATTTAACAGGTTTGAGGGAGTCTCTCCCTGTTAATGGCCTCATCCTAAAAAAATTCTTTAATTGAGGAGGTAACCCCTTCTCCTTTCATTTCTGTAGGATTTCATAGTTTGTAGCATTTTTAGGAAATAAAGTTTAAAGGCATCTTCCATTGACCTTTTGCTATGTTTGAAAAGTTGTCTCACAGAAGTATCATGAGTATTTGCTTTCAAACAATAGAACTTTTAACCGAAAGGGATAATTTTTGGGAAATTAGGTATCATTATATTCTGAAACCACAATTTAAATTTGGTGAACTCCTCCCAAAGCATAAAAGTAATGTAAGTCATTTTCTGTTTTCAAATTGGTCTCAAAAGGTTATCAATATCAAAGATAGAGGTCAATTCAATTTCAGCATCTTCAACTCTTAACCTGTCATCCATTAACTCTTAAGGAAAAGATTGTTCACCCCATTCATTAAAGTTTATGATTGTTCAGAGTGTAATTCTAAAATATAAGATATTAAAGATAAGAGGTCTTATTATAAGCCTGCTTACCATGTTCATAGGGAAATAGCTTAACTGACATTACCAATACTGCATACCAAAACAGGGTAATGTCTTGAAATTTCAAGACAAGGAGTCTCATCACGAGCTAGCTTGTTCAGTTAGACTACTACCAGTGAGTGGCATTGTCAACAACTGGCCACCAAACTAGGGCAATGGCTTTTTTATCCTGTCAAATGACAGAAAAAAGAAAGATGAACAAAATATGAAAACATGTTTTGAATTCATTCTGATAATCACACTCTTAATTGGATGGGACAATGGACAATTACATGGTTAAAAGGTATCCCTGTTGAAACTATAAACGTTTGCTGGCAACAGAGGCTCTACCTATGACAGACGAGTTTACTATAAAGGCTGATTTGGAAAGATTTTCTATCTTTATCATTATAAACCAATAAAGGTCCATTTGAGACTTAGAATGTACTTATTTCAAGTTAGCAAAGGGAGGAAGTTAGCAAAATTACTTTCATGATATTCAGAATGCATAAATATCTAGTTATATCATAATTTTCCCTTGTAGTTGAAACTCTATTTCAAAAAAGTTTAAGTATCTTTGATTTTTCCAGAGATAACTGGTTCTTCCAGTGAATCGCCAATTGTTGTGCTCTACAAACAACCCCCCATTTCATATCATTTTTATTCATAAAACATTAAACTATGAAATAGGTCCCTTTAAAATAAAGTTGATATCAATACTTTTATTTAACAAAAAGTCCGATAATCAAAAATAAGCGCTTTATAAAACCCTTTTTAAACAATACCCATTTAAAGAAAAAAAGCGAATCTTGGTCATTGCGATAAAGCTATCGCAAGATCGCATATCACAATGACATAAGAGACATATAAAGTGACACAAGGCTTTCCGCCGATGCGATATCGCATTCAGCGATCGGCGATATCCAATGCACAATCAAAAGCGCCCCATTCCATTTACCCCGATGCGATGCGCAATCGGCATTCGGCGATTGGTGGGTTATCTTCGCCTAAGTCTCAAATGCACATAAAGCTTTTCGCCGATGCGATATTGCATTCGGCGATCGGCGGAACCCGATACATATCATTAAGGCGGACTTATCACACCCCCGATGCGATGCGATAAGGCACAGTTTTCAATAAAAAGCCATTAAAGTGATTGGAAAGCTCAATTGATTCATATTTAAGGCATAATCGATTCCGCTCAGCTGCCAATACGTCCATTGCATGCTTAAGGAGATTTCTCGACTGAATAATGATATAATGGGAATTTATAAGGTGACAGGTTTTATACGGCCAATTAATGAAATCATATCCTAAAATCTTTCTAAGGATTGTCTCCGCGCCCGTTTCAAAATCTGAAAATATTGCTGTGCATCTATTCATTTGTTATCAATTGCAAGTTTTTATCGCTATCTCTCTGTGTTACGCACAATCACCTCTCTGTGCAGAATTCATTCATAGAAAGGAGTTCGAGCATGATGGGTAAGAAGTCTAAGAAGACTGTGGGTGCTTCCAATCCACCAGTCGTAGGACAAGCTGCTGCAAATAAGAAGAAAGGCCTAATATCTGATACTACATGCACAAGCCTCACCAGAGTGACTTTGCAAGGCACTTATGACTTAATTGAGGCCGAGAAACCAAAGAAGCCAGCAACAGAAGCTACCGAGGATTCATTACGGAAGTCAGATTGCACTCTCAAAGATTTGGTTGATTCTTTCCTTCACAGGATAGCAGCTAGGGAGAAAATTCTCCCATACACAGACGTCGTGCGATGGGCAATTGAAGAAATCCCAATCATGGACAGAACGTTTAGCACCAGAGATGGGAAGATTTTCGGATCATTCAAGGCAGATGACTTAAGGCAAATGTATCATTTGCTCGAGCCAGAGAAGATATACAACAACGCCTTCCTGGAGAAGTTTGCAAGCGAAAATGAAATTGAATCCGAACCTATCAAGGATTGGAGACAAAATCCGAACAAGCACAAACACGAGTCTTCTGGTAAGTACTCGGTTGATTCTTTAGCTTCTCCTTATTGCTATCCGGGTATAATGATGTGTAGGTTATGGGGTTTACACGACTCTGCTAGCTTTACCATAGAAATGGTTCCTCTCATGGAGGCAGCAGTGAACAGTATAATTATGGACTGGGCTACTATCCTTTCGGATAAACTAGCAGTAGCTGTTCGTGACTTTAGGAATAAGACTGTGGTCACTGAAAGGAAAATCCCCCCATTTTATTATAGCGCATATATCTTAGACACATTATGTTTCAATTCCGAATTCCCTGTTCTTGGTTGGAGGTGGACTGCACAGGACCCCTCGCCCATTCATATATA
>APFE030962046.1:0-61076 GCA_000404065.3 Pinus taeda
TTGGCATACTTCTCAATATGAGGCAGTTTCACATGAACATAGCCACCCAATTTGTATTTTATTCTCCTAAGGGAAATGAAGTGATTAGGGTCATAAGGCACACACTTGAAACAGGTTTGAAGTCTGAGGGTCTCTAGGATCCTATCAGCTTCCTTCCATCCTTCCTCCTTCTTATTGTACAAAAAGGGGCCCAACTATTTTCTCACCTTTAGTTGCACCTTCTTGTTTTTACTTTGGAAATGGACAAAGTCTGCATTTCCAAACTGCCTGAAGTACTCTAGGGCAAAGAGTCTCATAGGGACATATCTTGGCAGCCTATAAGGATTCAGCTCACAGCCATATACTCTAATTACTGTATGGTGTTGGTAGAAGTACAAATCACCAATGTTCTATGCCTTTGAGAGTTGAAGAATTCTCTGCATTTCATCTGTCAATCTTGGAGGAGGGACACCCAACAACAAGGTCATAGCTGGATGAATGAAAAGATCGATGAATTCACAGTAGGTGTAAGGTGAATAAGGCAGAAGATGGCAAACTGAAGACCAATACGCAACCGAACTTGGGCTTCCCTGGGCATCTAGCTTTTTTAGAGGGACAGGGAAGGCATCAGGCTGATAGAACAAGAATAAATGATATATTTACCTAGTGTATTTAAACAACTTTTCCCTCTCCAGATTCATTAACTGCTCATGAAACTTATTAGCAATGCAAAATCATAATGTACAGCAGGAGGCGTCCCTGGGGAGAAAATGGACAGCATTGCCATGATGGTTTCATCCACATCCTCATATGTCCCATAACCCAGGATGTAACTGATCAAATCTACCATCATTTTGCCCAGCTCATTAAGATATGGATATGCTATAGGAAGAGCAGTGGTCATAGATTGATATTGAGGCTGAATAAACAATTGATTAACCCTGGCAATCTGATCACTGGACAACTTGCCCCCTTTAGTTATCAAATCATGGATGGAGAGAGGAGTTAGGGGTTTTGTGGTGTGAAAGTGGAGCATTTCATTGATGGCCTTAGGGGTGATATGGAACAATACTGAGCTTGAGGGGCTGAGGACGACTCTCTGATAAGGGTCATAGCTCGACATACATTGTTTTATCAAGTCTGGGAGGACATTGACTTGAGGGAGGTTGTAAATGGGTATGTGGGAGTCCCAAATTCCCAAGGTATCAGCCCCACTAAGATGTTGGGCCTTTAATTCATTCATTAGGTGAATATTAAACTTGGTTGTCATGGGCATGGAGTCTAACATCTGGTAATCTTTATCACCTAGGGCTTTCCACTCTAGCTCTCTGTGTGGGGCATTCAGCGGTTGAACATTCAGGACTATTGGTGTCTCCATGGCTAGGCAGTAGTTATGACTTGGTGCTGAACTGGTTTTAGCAGGCAGAAGACCACAGAGGGCTAATTTCGCAGAAGTAAAGCCAATTGTAAGGGTAAATAAGGCAACTGTGGTGACAATGGTGCAGAATGCTCAACAAGAGTTAATTGAGGGGTGGCAGGATCTAGCAACTTTGTTTTCCTTGTGAATTATGCCTTTTGGGTTTACAGTCCACGAATGCGCGGACAGAGTGGGAATTAGGGGAAGGGTGACTGTATATGGGTTCAGCAGGTGAAATTCGACCCTGCACCTGTGAGGAATGCTTGCTTTTCCGGGGATTTGCTGGTAAAAACAGGTTGTCTTACTCTTGTAAATTTAGTTCCGGAGAAATATGGACATAACTTAGCTCTGAAGGGATGCTCTGGGTAAATACCTGGTGAATTGCCGGCAATGGTGAAAAATACAGGCGGGTTGTAGGCGACAACGTTCTTCAGGTCGATTTCAGCAGGTTGGCGGCAGATGCACGTAATTTTCATGCAGAGGGGAGCAATAGTTCTTTTAGCGAAAATGAGAAAAAATGCGAAAATCAGCGAAAATATAGACTTTTGGGTTATTGGCGCGCTTTTTGGATGATGTCAGCATGACGTCATCAGGTGGGGTCAGGGTCGGGTGACGTCAGCATGACGTCATCGGGTGACGTGGCAGTCTTTGAGTGGTCCACGAGATTGCACAGGTGGCGGCCACGTAGGAGCTCTGGCGGTCGGGGGTGCTGACAGGGCGCCAAGTGGAGGTGACGTGGGCGGACGTGGCGCTGGCGTGGTAAGCGGGTTTTCTCGGACCGCCCTCTATACGGTCGTGGTATTGTTAGAGGGCGCTCCAAGAGAGTCTGGGGGGTGACGCGTGCAGAGTCCTGACGTCATCCTCTGACAGTTTCTCGGAAGGTATCTTTCAGTCGCGGATGCTCGTCCGATATCATGTGGGTCGTCGGATGGGAGGGCCCAGATCCGACGGTCGACATATTGATAAGATGCGCGGGTGATACGGACTACGGGGAGGATAAAATATTATTTTTTCTTAAATTTGCGCCTGGCGGAAACTTTGGAAAAAGTGGGTTTTTCGGGTTTTTTCAGCATTACGGGTTAAATGGGTTTTTACAAAGGTTTATTAACAAAGTGGGTTTAAGGTTATTAATCCGAGAAAATCTCAGATTAATTCCAGGATTAATTCTTTGGCACTCTTTGGGTTGCGCTCAAATGTTTTAGCGCTTGAAGACCTTCAAAATCATACCTAGAGCTATAATGCTCCGGGGAGGGGATACTTAGATTTTTGGGTTTTTTGCCAAGTTTTACATAGTAATAGGGGAATAGGGGGCATAGGGAGTTAAGTAGTGATAAGTTAGTAGTAAATATGAGTGAAAGAGGTGGATGGGGGGGAATACTAATTTTTTATGAAATCAACTTAGTTTTTAGGAAGTAGATCAAAATGAAAAGAATATTTGCACAAGAAATGTGGCTTTTAAAGAAAATCAGAACCAAAAAAAGACTTTGATTTTCTTTGTGTACATGGGTGGCATAGGGATGTTAGTCATGAATGTGATAGGGGGTAATTTGGAAGTTAGACATGCTCCATTAGGCTTCTGCAAGACTGCTGCAAATAGGTCATTTGTACTGGCGCCGTATTTTTACCTTTGCTTTAGGCCAGTGAAATGCCATGAACCAAACTTTCTGCAACCCCCTCTACCTACCCACTCTATTTCCTAGCATTTTTTGTTACTCCAAGGAGGGTGCACTTAGATTTGCAAACCCTTTTGTGCCTTTTCTTTTCCTTTTGGCTTTCTTTTGATTTTCTATCTAGAGCTACCCTTATTGCTTCCAAGGCCTCAGATTAAACAGTTGGGAACCTTTCTTTCTCTACCGATCTACTTTACCTGCCAAGATTAAGCTGTTTGGACAGGTTTCTTTCTCTAATCTATAACAAAAATTGAAACATGGCATGACCCAGCTTAGGCTGTTGGATCACCCATCCAGAAGTAAGGCAGCACCAACCAAAACAAGTATATTTTTTCCACACGAATATGAGATCTTGGTATCACCAAAGTAGATCATATTGGAACTTCCCTTGCCAATCATGAAAAATGAAACCTATTGGTATAGGTAGCTAACAGAAACATCCCTAAAAATAAATGATTTCAAAGTACTTGAGATTAATTATTTTAAACATGTTTAAGGACGAATCACAAAATCATAACTTCCACAACATGTATCTTTGAAAGTATGCCATATGATTCGTTCACTTAAACAATTACATTTTTACCTCCCTTACCCCACCCCTGCCACTTTGCTTCCAATACCTTTTCCTTTTATACATTATCATAACTATTCATGAAAAGATCTTACCCATGAAGTGTAGACCAATTGGTTTGTGTGGGGCTTAGTCTCCACTAGGTCATAGATTCAAATCTCACGGGGAGGGGTTGAAGTTGGAAGCCACAATTGGTAGAATTAAACTATCCCAAGGGACATATAAGACCAACTAAGCTTCACACAATCTTGACGATAACATCTCACTAGTGGCAAGATCATTCTTCCATCCAACATTGGGGTTGGCCCCAACTCAGGATCAACCTAGTTTGAAGAAAATAAGTCGTGAAAATACATGTTAATTCAAAAATACATGTCAATTCATTAAATAATTAATTAATTCCCCTTTTATTTTAGTTTTTCAAATACCATGGTTTTGAAACCACACTTTTTTATTTCTTTATATCATTAACATAATCCCTTTGACATCAATGACAATAATTTGTTCAACGATATAAACTAACTAGACTTGGGTGGTGAAATCACTATGTAATGGATGATGGCATGACTATGTCATGTGATAATGTGGTGAAGGGATGTCATGTCTACCATGTGGCAAGGGTTATGAGGTAATCCACTTCGTAGTTTACGTGGCAAACCCACCTACATGGATAACATTACCATGTTGTGAGGAGAGGAGTTCTTTGTGAAAAGGAATGTGGAGTGAGCATCCTTAACTTGATGGTATATTCTAGAATATTTCGAAAAGCCCAAGAAGGGTCTCATGAAAATGACAATGACTCTAATGACTCAAGACAAAACCTAGAAGCCTTCAATGAAGATTTTGACTTAGAAAACAATGACCCAAGCTTGAAACCTATGCTTTAATAAGTCATTTTCTTTAATAATAAAATTTCTTTTGGCAAGAACAATTATGAAGACTGAAACTAGTTACATTCTTAAACAAGGTGGAGGGGGAATGAACAAAAAGATAAGAATGTCAAGGCTCAGTAGAAAAGGGAGGATGCTAGCCAAATAAATGGTTGGCCAAGTGTAAAAGAAATAGGAAAATGACCACTAGGGAAGGGCTGGAAAAACTAGTGATCACTTGGGAAAAAATGAAAAACTTACAAAACACCTTGCATTAGAGGTAATGAATAGATATAGAGTTTTTCAGATGTAATTTTTTTCTGAAACAAGAGAAATTTTGGCGAAGTGAAAGCAATAGGAAAATGGCCACTAGGGAAGGGTTGGAAAAACTAGTGATCACTTGGGAAAAAATGGAAAACTTACAAAGCACCTTGCATTAGAGGGAAGGATTGGAAAAACTAGTGATCACTTGGGAAAAAATGGAAAACTTACAAAGCACCTTGCATTAGAGGAAATGAACAGATCTAGAGTTTTTCAGATGTAAAATTTTTGTGAGACAAAGAAATTTTGGTTACCATATTATCAAATTACTTAATGTGAAATGTGTACATATGAATAGATTTAGAAATTTTCAGATGTAATTTTTTTGTGAAACAAGAGAAGATGTGCACATATGAAAAGTGTCAAGTGAAAATGCGAAAGGACAACTGATCCTCCATAATCCAGATTTGAAGTTTTTACTAAATTACTTTGATACTATATGAAATTGTTTTTCAAATTGTGATATAATCATATCAAAATAACAAACCTCCAAATTATTTCCTTTTAATTTTTTTCTCCATATACAATTATTTAGAGCAATGTCTTTTATCATTTTGTTCATATTAGAAAAATCCACATGCTTTATTTATACTTCAGACAGTTTGTACTTTATTTATTTATAGTTGAAATGTTTTGTACCTTAACAAAATTGATCCCTCTAGTGTTTGATATTGATCCTTCTTGTGTTTGACAGATTAATGATTTACAATTCAAATGAAAAAAACCATTTATTTTATTTATATGAAATATTTTTCTCTAAACAATATGTAAAATACAATTTAAATTTAAATTTATTAAATTAATATTTAAAAAATTAAAATTAAAATTACTTAAAATTTATCCATATATAATATGTAGATAATTAATTAAATATCAAGTACTAACAAAATCTCACATATGATATAATTATATTTACTATTAGTGTAACATGTCAGGTGTCCTTAATATCCTAGTTCTGACTTGAAAAGAAAGCTCGAGATCCTTGCAGCCTTTCATCGGAAGGAATATGCCAATAGGTAACAGTGCTGATAAAAGAGTAACAGGTTCAAATAGTGTAGCTCCCAAAACATTTCCAGAAACAAGGTCTGTTAAGTTAGAGAGCTCGAGATCCTTGCAGCCTTTCATCGGAAGGAATATGCCAATAGGTAACAGTGCTGATAAAAGAGTAATAGGTTCCAAATAGTGTAGCTCCCAAAACATTTCCAGAAACAAGGTCTGTTAAGTTAATGCAAGGGTTGGTTTAATGAGGAAAATATGTCACTAGATACCTAATACAAAAAATCAAAATGTAAGCAAAGTTTACAAACTGAGTAAAGCTTGTTTGCAGAGAAGCTTATAAAGTTCGTAGAAATTGGTAATTGATACAATTTATTCATTCAGTGCATAATGTTAAACAAAATATTTCTTAAAATTCAAAAAATTATGGTTCACTTTTCAGATTCTTCAATTGTTCTAGTGATGATGCTTCCATTCCATCTATTTCTAATAATACAATCCAAAACAATATAAGAATTAAGAGAAAGTACCACCTAAAATATCTGACTGATAGTCTTCCTCTTGTTCATTGACAGGAGACAAATTTTCATATCCTTTATCAAGCCTTGCATATTCCTCATCAACAGAGCCTTTTAATTCATCTTCTTGCTTAATGCTTGAGTCATCGAGTTCTTCTTTGAAATCAGTAGGAGGAACTTCATCTGGTTCTTCATCACTGCTTGGAAGTTGGTAGTGACAATTCTTCGGTAAACCACTTTGCAGGTCCATCAGAGTACCTAAGTGAGGTTGAAAATGAAGAGTAATGACTGGTTATTTCATTGCCATCGATGCTACTGGCATGGATTGTGCCAGAACTATCATAAGGACAGGAACTAATACCAAAATTAGCAAACCGGAGGTTAAAGTGTTCTTCCTTTCCCATCTTTATCTCTAAAGGTGCATATATAGCACTCACGATTATCACTTCCATAGTTTCCCATCTCTATCTTTAAAGGTGCATACATGGCACTCATGATTATAATCATTGTTTTCCTATCTTTAAAGGTGCATACATGGCACTCATGATTATAATCATTGTTTTCCTTGAAAATGTAATGAAGAATTGGTTTTTTTTAGTATTTTTTTTCCAATTTTGTTTAAAGTTTGGTATAGATTTTTAAAATTCAAAATTTAATTTTTTAATTTATAAATATGAAAGGGATTTTTTTTTTAAAAGTGGAGAATTTATTTATACATTCAAAAATGTATTTTGAACAACAAATAATTTAAGTTCAGTAAAAATTGTATTATCCAAAAAAAATCACAATTAGTTATACTAAGCTGTTTAAAAATCTAATAAACACCGTTTGAAAATTTAATAGACAATTTGGTTGAAATCTCATTTGAATTCTATATTTCATCTACATGATCAAAGTCAAAGAGATCCACTTAACATTTAAAATTTCCAAAATATTCCCAAATTTACAATCAATCTAAAGATTACCTGAATTTTACTATATCAACTAGTCCTGCATTTTCCATAGATCCATCTGTATTAAGTTTTAACAAGGCTGAATTTTACTATGTCAACTAGTCCTGCTTTTTCCTTAGTTCCACCTGTATTAAATTTTAACAAGGGCCATGCAATGTCGAAAAGAGCCATGTCTCTGAATAGACCCTTTAGCTAGTTGAATTTGTTCACCTGCCTGTTGTCCGCGTAAACAACTAAATATTGAAGCGAAATAGTCATTGATTCCTCACGTTCACATATTCTGCATGCTATAATCAAATCGATTATTTGGTCGGACTAACATCGCGATATTCAGAATAGTACCACAAAATAAATTGCTTCCTGCATAAAGCTGGTTTCCTGTCATTGTTACTGAAGACACCCTGTTCATGCACTGCAGCTTTTTCTAGATTTTCTCTCGCAAAATGGAAACCTGTGAACTTATCTTTTTCTGATCTCAAAAGACTTTTGATGGACATCTATTATTGAACTTCCAATCATGTCAAGGTAGACAAGAGTTTTGTTCATATCTCAAAACCTTTTTAGTAATATTAAAGTGGCACTGTTAGCAACCCATCAATTTCAATGTGCTCTGTAAATTTGGACACGTATAATGAAAAGAGTTTTTAACTTTTGGAAAAACTGAGAAGTGATTTTCTCTTGTCCATTCACCCTGCGAATCTTCATCTAGTACAATGATATAGAATAGTTTTTAACTTTTGGAAAAACTGAGAAGTGATTTTCTCCTGTCCATTCACCCTGCGAATCTTCATCTAGTACAATGATATAGAATAGTTCAGTACATTTGTCATTGCCTACCGGTTAAAAGACCTGTTGCAACTTCAAATATTTGTTCAGAGCGATGTTGGATAGCTAAAATTAGAAGTAAAATCTTTATGTTGTTGCTTCTGGAAAAGCTGTGAAGAATCTCAATCTCTGTGGCTGTTCTGGTTGAAATTTGAGTCATCTTTAAAACAAATTTCACAAAATGCATGAATTGGTAGTGTGAAACTGCTTCTTGATGTACAAACAAAGCTCTCCAATAGTATTTCTGCTAGAACTGAACAAGAAATGTGTTCAAAGTTTCAAATAATGGCGTTGGTGTAGATTTAACAAGAAAGGCCTCATTTATATCGACCCACATGCAAGAGTTTGGTGTAAGCAAGACCACTCTGGATGACATTGCAAATGCAATTGAAACTCAACTTGGCAAATACAAATTCTGGAGACATAAAAAGCAAGAACAAGCCTATAAATTCACCTACACAGCTTAAACGATGTCTAGTGACCAGGAAACATTTAAATATGAAAACATTATTTCCATGATAAAATCACAGTCAAAATAAACTAGTCAATCAAGGGGTTTGTCATCACTATTTGGCACAAAGTGTATGTTGGTTTTACATTTAGAAGGACAATTTGGGTCTTTTGCATGGGGATACTCTGTGTATGGCTATTTTAGTGAAGTACTATTGTGTGATCTGTTGTGCGAAGTGTAGACTGTCATTTCGACTTAGTTGGCTGTCAACGGAACAGTGGACTCAATAGATCATGTGAGCATGTCTACAGAAGGACTGAGAATCATGCACGGATTCAAAAATCAAAACAGGAAGTAAAAGCCTGGGTTCTGATCGTAAAACAAAGGCGGGTTCAAATAACGAGGATGAAGGTAAGCCAGTGGAAGTTGAAAACATTGATCTGTTAACCTCTCTTTACTTTTTCCCGACTGCGGCCGACAATTACCGAAGTAAACGGCAAGAGCTAACCAGCCTGCCTTAAGGCATTAAATGACAGGTTAGTTGCATGCCCTTTAACTTTATAATACACTCTCGAGCATAACTAGATAAATAAAAAATAATGGGGTGCGTTATAAAGTTAAAGGGCATGTCGCTAACCAGTCATTTAATGCTCTATAGCAGGCTGGTTAGTTAAATAAAAAATAATAGAGTGTGTTATAAAGTTAAAGGGCATTGCAGCTAACCAGTGATTTAATGCCCTATGGCAAGCTGGTTAGCTCTTGCCGAAGTAAACAGCAGTCATTTCATTTAATTATGGAAATCAACTGTAGTTATTTCTTTAAATTACCAAAATCAATTGTAATTAATTAATTTCTTGTTAGGAACTTCTAGAGTGGTCCATTACTTCCTTTGCAGTTTTCTATCTGTGAAACATTTGACACATAGCCAACAGAATTTTGATAGAAACTTGGCAATAAATACTTCTGTTTGGTCTCAAACTCACTAAGACAATGCCCTTCAACCTTTCACCATCAAATTGAGTGAGCAGAATTTGAAACTGCCACAGGAAGATTTTGCATGATTTTTTGTAAATCTAAAAGCGGTGTTTGGAAAGCTATTTGTCTCTGTCTTTCCGTTTTGACTGTTACTTTGTGCTTCAATTGCTATTGATTGACATTATTAACTACCAGAGTTCGTTTTCTATTAAAATATCAAGCACTTGTGAGTTTGGGATTTTCAAAGAGGGAATGGTCAGCGTTCCATGTATCCATAGCTAATGTGAAGAACACTACACCAAAGAAAAAGAGACGTGAGATGTGAAGGCCAATCTCGGGGTTGTGCTGGTGGTGAAAAAGTGATAACTTCAGTGAGTTTGGACGTGATAAATATATAATTTGTTTATGCTCCCTACACTTTTAATAAATATCGCAGGAAAAATTCTTGTATTTAGCCAGTTCTTGTGCTTTGTTCCCCTGCTCCATTTGGAGTCTCCATTGGAGCTTCGGCATTGAGCGTTGGAGGTTTTTGCAAAGAGATATCTGCTTTAAAAGCGTAGAAGTTTGGTGTCGAAGTGTGAGTAGCATCAATGGCTAGAGGTATGATTTTATTGGCCATTAAAGTTTTCGATTTTTTAAATGTTTTATTCCGCATTATAGAATAGTGATTATGCTAATATTTGGTATCTGAGGATAGTTATCTCTGCCTTGGTGTTTATAGACATAGCTCTATTATGCTAATGCTATATTTTGAGAATTTTCTGAATTAACCATTTATTTGGAAATATGTCTAATTTTTGCTCTATTTTTATGCTTATAATATTTATTTGATTTAATTATATGCAATTTGGATCATTGTTGTGCAAAATTTATTAATTGTGCTCATATTTAATTTGCATGAATTAATTATTTCTGTTTTTAAATTAAAAAATGATATTTTGGATGAATGTTATCCATGAATACTTTAGTTTTATTTATGCAATTTATAATTATTCTCATATCCACCTAGTTTTTATGCATAAAATAAATAATGTCTTGTGATCCATATAAATTTTTAATTGATTAGAGAATAGCCACAACATTTCTAAATTAAATTATATTATATATTATGATTGATTAGGATCACATAAAGAATATTTAAACATTAATTGTAATTAATTATACTAAATATAATAAAATTTTATCCCACATGAATTTATTATTATATTATATAATTAATTAGGATAAAATATTTATAACTTACCCATAGGAATTATGAATTAATAGTTTTATCATAAAGTTTGAATCTAAGATAGAATTTCTATCGAATTATAATCATAATATACCCTTTAGAATTATGAATTAAGTGAATAATTTGATAAATTCTATCATAAAGAATAATTGAATATGCTTGAATTGAAAATTTAGCCCACAGACAATTTTTTATATGTTATTAGATTCAATTTTAAGTATGATTTACATTGGTAAAGCACGAAATTTTATTTAGGCCTCAATTTTAACATAAGCATGTAGCCTTTAATTTTATGCAGTTGTACAACCTACAAATTTCTCTAAAATTCGTTGTGATATCCTTGAACTTAAGGGAGATAACTATAAGGTCTGGAATGAGAGGGTTCTCTTTCATTTGGGGTGGATGGACATAGATTATGCTATTAGGAAAGATAAACCACCGGTACTCACTAATACCAGCACTACAACGAACATTACGCTTTATGAACGATGGGAGCAATCTAATCGCCTAAGAATGATGTTCATTAAGACTAAAATTTCAGCTGGTATTCGTGGTTCCATTGATCAACATGAAAAAGTCTGAGACTTGCTAAAAGCCATTGATGATCAATTCTTCACTTCAGACAAAGCACTAGCAAGTACCCTAATCATGAAGTTCTCATCCCTAAGGCTCACCAGTGTGAAAGGTGTGCGCGAGCACATCATGCAAATGAGGGACACTGTGGCTCAATTGAAGAAACTCAAAGTTGAAATATTGGAGTCCTTTCTAGTGCACTACATTCTGAACACCCTTCCGCACCAATACGGACCCTTCAAAATCTCATACAACACACATAAGGATAAATAGTCAATTAATGAACTCATGACCATGTGTGTTCAAGAGGAAGAGAGACTGGTGATGGAACTAGGAGAAAGTGCAATGCTGGCAACACGTGGAAAGGGTAAATATCAAGCCAATAAGAAAGGGAAAGGTAAAGGTAAAGTACCTCCCCAAGCCGATATTAAGAAAGATTCCAAGTGTTTCTTTTGTAAAAAGAAGGGACACATAAAGAAGGAATGCGTCAAATTTCATAAATGGCTTACAGACAAAGGTAATCCAATATCATTTGTTTGTTATGAATCTGGTATGGTTAATGTCAATATTAACACCTAGTGGATTTATTCTGGATCAACAATTCACATTTCGAATTCCTTGCAGGGTTTGCAAAACCTAAGGAAGCCAATGGGAAGTGAGCAAAGCATCTTATCAGGAAACAAGATGGGTCGCATGTGGAAGCTATAGGAACATGCTATTTAACTTTAAGTAGGGGCTTTGTTTTAGAATTAGAAAAGACCTTTTATGTTCCAAGTTTTTCTAGAAACTTGATTTCAGTTTCAAGGCTTGTACATTTTGGATATTCCTTCAACTTTTCAGAAACATCCTTCAATTTATTTTATAAATCTAATTGTGTTGGGAATGGTATTTTGTCTAATGTTCTTTACTGCATTAATTTACAAAATAATGTCACTTATGATTCAATGCATGTTCACACTGGCATTGAAAGATGTGTTATTAATGAAAACTCCTCTAAATTATGGCACCGGAAATTGGGTCATATATCCATAGAAAGAATTAAAAGATTAATAAATGAAGGGGTACTTAATACTCTGGATTTTACTAATTTTGAGACTTGTGTGGACTGCATAAAGGGAAAGCAGACCAACAAGTCAAAAAAAGGTGCCAATAGGAGTTCGAACATATTAGAGATCATACATACTAATATATGTAGTCCAGACATGGACTCACATGGTCAGAGATACTTCATCTCTTTTATAGATGATTACTTACGATATATGTATCTCTACATGCTTCATAAAAGGAGCGAAGCATTAGATGCCTTTAAGATCTTTAAGGCTGAAGTAGAGAAACAATGCGGCAAACAAATTAAGATCGTGAGATCAAATAAAGGTGGAGAGTATTATGGTAGATACACAGAAGATGGACAAGCACCTGGGGCATTCGCAAAATTTCTTCAAGAGCATGGGATTCTTGCCCAATACACCATGCCTGGTTCACTTGACTAGAATGGTGTAGCAGAAAGAAGAAACTAAACATTATTGGACATGGTGCGAAGAATGCTTAGCAACTCCAATCTTCCTAAATCATTGTGGACTAAAGCACTTAAGACGGTAGTGTATATATTAAATAGGGTTCCAACCAAGGTTGTTCCTAAAACGCCATTTGAATTATGGAAAGGTTGGAAACCGAGTTTGCGACATATGCGCATTTGGGGATGCCTATCTGAAGTAAGAATATATAATCCACAAGAGAAGAAGCTGGACCCAAGGACCATTAGTGGGTATTTCATTGGATATGTTGAAAGGCCTAAAAGTTACAAATTTTATTGTCCATCTCACAGCACTAGGATTGTGGAATCAAGAAATGCAAAGTTTCTTGAAAATGACTTGATTAGTGGGAGAGATCAAACCAAGAACCTAATTTCTATGAAGGATCATTCAGAATCTCAACCTTCCACCTCAAGTGATAGATTGGTTATTTTTCACAGCACCCCTTAAGTACAAACTAGTGTTGACCAACCAATTGTTGAAGTTCCACAAGCTGCTGATGACATTCCAGTAGATTAGGTAGTTCAAGAGTTGCCAAGAACTTTTGAACAACGAGTTTAACCACATACTTCTCAGGAAGATGATGGTACAACATTAAGAAGATCTACTAGACCAAAGAGATCACTGATTCCTTATGATTATGTTGTGTATCTGCAAGAATCTGACTACAACATTGGAGCTGAAAATGATCCCGAGTCCTTTTCACAAGCCATGAGTTGCAAAGAATCAGAATTATGGTACAATGCCTTGAAGGAAGAGATGAATTCTATAAAGAGTAACGAAGACTGGGATCTTGTTGGTTTGCCTAATGGTGCAAAAGCCATTGGATGTAAATGGGTTTTTAAGACTAAGAAAGACTCATTGGGCAACATTGAGAGATACAAGGCAAGACTTGTTGCTAAGGGATTCACTCAAAAAATAAGGAATCGACTACACGGAGACTTTCTCTCCTATATCTAAGAAAGATTCCTTGTGCGTTATTATGGCATTAGTAGCCCATTTTGACTTGGAGTTGCAACAAATGGATGTGAAAACAACATTTCTCAATGGAGATCTAGAGAAGGAGGTTTACATGAAACAACATGAAGGATTCCCTCTAGTGATGGTGAGCAATTGGTTTGCAAGCTCAAGAAATCATTATACCATTTAAAACAAGCATCTCGCCAATGGTATTTTAAATTCCATAATGTAATTTCTTCTTTTGGTTTTGTAGAAAACATTATGGATTGATGTATATACCTGAAAGTCAGTGGGAGTAAAATCTATTTTCTTGTTTTATATGTGGATGACATTTTACTAGCAACCAATGATAAGGGTTTGTTGCATGAGGTGAAACAATTCCTCTTTAAAAATTTCGATATGAATGATATGGGTGAGGCATCTTATGTCATTGGCATTAAGATCCATAGAGACAAATTTCGAGGCATCTTGGGTCTGTCACAAGAAACCTATATTAATAAAATTTTAGAGAGATTTCGGATGAAGGATTGTTCACCAAGCGTAGCTCCCATTGTGAAGGGTGATAGGTTCAATTTGAACCAATGCCGGAAGAACGAATTTGAAAGGGAACAAATGAAGAACATTCCATATGCTTCTACTGTCGGAAGCCTAATGTATGCTTAGGTCTGCACAAGACCTAACATTACATTTGTTGTGGGAATGTTGGGACGATATCAAAGTGATCCAAGTTTAGACCACTAGAGAGCTGCAAAGAAAGTAATGAGGTACCTTCAAGGAACCAAAAACTACATGCTTATGTATAGACGAACGAACAATTTGGAAGTAATTGACTACTCAGATTCTAACTTTGCTGGATGTTGATTCACACAAATCAACATCAAGATACATTTTTATGATGGCCAGTGGAGCTGTATCATGGAGGAGTGCCAAGCAGACCTTGATTGCCACTTCCACTATGGAAGCCGAGTTCGTCTCCTATTTTGAGGCTACTTTATATGGTGTATGGCTTAAGAGTTTCATTTATGGGCTTAGAATTATGGATTCTATCTCTAAGCCATTGAGAATACATTGCGACAATTCAGTTGTTGCTTTTATGACTAAGAACAACAAAATTGGGTCGAAATAAACACATCGACATTAAGTATTTAGCTATAAGGGAATGTGTTAAAGAAAAAAAAGTGGTCATTAAGCACATCAACATTGAGTTGATGATTGTTGATCCTTTGACTAAGGGCATGCCACCATTTAAATTCAAGGATCATGTAATGAATATGGGACTTGGTTCCATTATGTAGTTTTTCATTGTATGGACAATGTTATTTTAATGAAATTCTAAATTATTGTGATGTTTTTCTCATATTTATTTGCACTTTAATTTGATTTGAGAGAATTCATCTGTGTAGGACCAAGAATAAACATAATGTTTAATCATTAAGAAATTGTTGCCACATAAATTATAATAGAAATAAATACATAGTAATACATAGAAGATAATACTCGTCATTAGAGGACTTATCGCCATGATTCATGTATCTTTTACTTAATACAGATTATCAATGGGCTTTAAGATGAGACATTAAGATTGGAAGTATGGACCAAGTGGGAGAATGTTAAGCTCCCTTTACATTTTCCCAACTGCCGCCGACAATTACGAAATTAAACCACAGTCATTTCCTTCAATCATGGAAACCAACTGCAGTTATTTCCTTAAATTACGGAAATCAACTATAGTTAATTAATTTCTTGTTGGGAGCTTCTGGAGTGGTCCATTACTCCCTCTGCAGTTCTCTACCATGATCTATGGAACACTTGACACATAGCCAACAAAAGCTTGATGGAATCTTGGCTATAAATACTTTTGTTTGGTCCCCAAGTTCACTAACTCAATCCCTTTCAGTGTTTCACCATCAAGTTGAGTGAGCAAAGCTTGGAAGTGCCACACAAAGATTTTGGGTGAATTTTTGTAAATCTAAAGGTGGTGTTTGCAAAGTTGTTTGTCTCTTTCTTTCCGTTTTGACTATTACTATGTGCTTCAATTGCTATTTATTGACATTATTAACTACCAGAGCTCGTTTTCAGTTAGCATATCAAGCACCTGTGTGTTTTGGATTTTCAAAGATGGAATGGTCAGCGTTCCATGTATCCATAGCTAATGTGAAGAACACGACACCAAAGAAAAAGAGACGTAATATACCAAGATCGGAGTTAACATAGCTTATACACTCAAGAAGGCCAATCTCTGGGTTGTGTTGGTGCTGAAAAAGTGATAACTTCAGTGAGTTTGGACGTGATAAATATATAATTTGTTTCCGCTCCCTACACCTTTTGCTTTAATAAATCTCACACGAAAAATTCTTGTATTTCGCCAGTTCTTGTGCTTTGTTCCCCTGCTCCGTTTGGATTCTCCATTGGAGCTTCGACGTTGAGCATTCGAGGTTTTTGCAAAGAGATATCTGCCTCAAGCGAAGTGGAAATCTGGTGTCGAAGTGCGAGTAGAATCAATGGTCGGAGGTATGATTTATTGGGCATTAAAGTTTTCGATTCTTTTAAGTGTTTTATTCCACATTATAGAATCATTATTATGCTTATATGATTTCCAAGCATAGAATGAAAATAAGACATAACTGGGATGCTCTAAATTTGAATTTGGTTTTTATTTACCCAAAGAACCTTTGGGGTATACCATGGTTCTAATTTTTAGAGCATCTTGATATTTAAGATTTTAAGGTAGCATGTAATACCCACAGTTTGACCCCAAGTTATAAAATATTCTTTTACATATTATTTAAATGTTGGTGAGCCAGTTTGTTTTGGGATGGAGAGTTTGTGTGAATATTAAGTTGTAAAGTCTATATGTTCAAAAGCTAGCGAATTACTATTTTGTTTTTTAATCACACTCATATAATGATAAATACATCACTGTTCTAAACCAAGTTAGACAAAAGATTATGGGGGACTAGGACTCCACAAGAGACAAATGGAGCTAAGGATTTACAGGAAAGAGCCTAGTTAAATGGAGCTAAGGATTTACAACAAAGAGTCTAGTTAAATAAACATTAAATTATCACTATTATCGCATGATTATATTCTAAGTGGCTAAGTGATGGGAAAATAGTTCTTTGAGTGCCATTTGTCAAAAAGAGCATGCACATATAAAGTTTGAACTTGGTGGATTTATATGCACAATTCTCCTTGGGTTGGCTCAAGAAAGGTTGAAGCCCTAGAAGAAAAATTGTCTAGGATAGGTTTCCCTTGGGTATCCATAAATTGTTGTGAATATTTCATTGGATAGTTTGTCACAACAAATCTGATAATATTATATTTAAAATCTGACATCTATACTATGAGGGTTAATTTTTTCTTATATTTATGGATTCATTAATCACTTTGTTATGCTTATGTATGCAATAGAGAAAATATGAAAATAAAGAACAACAAAGTAATCCCACAAACCACAATGAACATAAGATATGATCTAGGAAATTCTTATAGGAGAAAACCTAGCTAGAAGGTTAGGCTACCTTGCTCTCTCTTTCTTTGAATGGAAAGGGATGCAAGTACAAAGGAGTGAGACCCATGACTTGTGGGTTGTTACAGTATACAAACCCTCTCTCTTTGCTCTTTCTACATCCACTCTTAGCTACTCTATTCACCTATGGAACAAAATTCACTTCAATAGAATGGAACCCTTATTCCTCCTAGTGGCCTGGTTATAACATAGTTTGATAGCCAACTAGGGGTTAAATTTGATCTATTCAAACCTCCATATGAATTACAAATTGACCTTCTAGAGTTTTCTTCATAGTTCCCACGTGGCTAGTTCATTTTCCATGATTAAAGCGGTCGGTGGTCAATTTTGATAGGTAAACTTTCGAGAGGCGTAATTTTTTTATACGAGCTATGGTTGAGGTGATTCATGCACCGTTGGAGAGGTATTGATGTGGGTGGTCATTTAAGGCCTTAAAAAGGCCCATGAAATTTTTCACCTGAAATTTTCCAAAGTGGGATCTTTGGTAAAAATGACCCTGCAATTTGATTCATCCAAATTTTCCACTATCAAAGCATCAATATGAATGAAAAATAATATATTGATCCAATACAGTCCACCTAGTGTGAGGTTTTTAGGGTTCCTAAAGACTGCATTATAGTGGTTGGATTTCTTGTTTGTGCCACAACTCGAAGACTTCCTATAGTCGAACTTTTTTAGAGCCCTTAGAAGGGAAGTGGGATAGCTTGAGGGATTGCCTAGTAGAAAAGAGGGTACACTTCTTTGGATTATGTAGTTTGATTAGGATGAGAGTGTGATTGGATTTGCTACTAGAATTTGGTACCTTGGTTCAACCATTGTTTGTGCGAACTTTGAGACCTAGTTGGATTAGGTTGATTTTTCCTTGGTGGATTCATAGCCCTAGATCAAGAGGTGACCTACCATTGAGGGAGTTAAAATATTAGTCTATGTTTGGCTAGAATGTTTGATGCTTGCAACTAGTTGGTGCTTCTGTTTAATGAAAGCATTATATGTTATATACCTTCATGTTGTGTATAATGTGTCTTTTTATATGTTGAACTTTGTCATATCATGCGTATTATTATTTTGTGTGTTATCATAAGTATGCATTGAATAACATGTGGTTTGATCACATAAGTGTATCAAATGTAGGGCATGTTGTTACAACTTGGATATCAGAGCCTTGTTGGCATAACTATTCCCAGTGTCATAGTATTAATAGATTATGTCAAGGAAATTTTAAAAATGACGTCTGTGTTAGAGGTTCAATTATGCCGACATATGTCTAGAAGTGATTTTTGGGTGTGTTACAAATTGGTATTAGATCAATGGTTACTATACTATGCTTACATGGACTAGACATTAGAGGGTAGAACAAAAATTGTGGAGGTAATATTTTCAAAAATTTCTTGCAAGAATTGAGTTAGGAAACCCCAATTTTTGGACTAAGGGAGGTTGAATGAATAACCTACATATCAAATTGGGTTGAATTATGAAGTTGTAGAGTATAACCCCACCAAAATTTCATGGAAATCAAGCAACATTAGGTGAAATTGGGCAAACCCCCCAAATTCTAGTTAAATCTATCAAAAATACAGTTTAGGAATGTTCAAATATGAGGCATAGAGGTTGAATTGACATGTACAAGGTTGAAATTTACTATGGGAAGTTTAATCCAAAGCTTCTACAGTAACCATGAAGGAAAAATTTTGAAAATATGCATTTTTGACAAAATTGGGAAAATTGAACTTTTGAAAAAATTAAAATTTTCTATACAAGTGACATGTGGACTCATTTGTGGATTTCCATGGTGGCAATGTCAAGGGTTTGAGTGCACATTTGGTAGGGTCCAAGAAGGTCGAGATATGGGTTGGGTTGCACTGGTGGTTTCCCTGTAGGTGATGTTGGTGCCATGATAATAAAGGTAATTTATTAGAATTTGATAAAGTGGTTTCTAAAATGTTCCTTAGAGGGATGTAACTAGTAGAATGCTACTATGTGTCATGAGGGTGGTAAGTGGTTTGCAAGACTTCGGTGCCAAATTAATGGGTGTGCTTCTCAAATCCCTATAGTCATTGTCCACCATTGATATACAATTAATGCTAAGGAAGTTATGCACCTCCTTGGGAACTAATCAAGCATGAGTGAGTGACTCATAACAAATATTCACTATAGATCTTATACCTATGGTGGAAAACTATGCACCAAAGGTAAAGATGCGAGATGGGACCTACCCATGTCCATGACCATTCATAAGGTGCCAACTGGGAACCATGTATAGGTGGGGCTTGCAAATAAAATAAATAAATAAAACAAACTAAAGGGGAAAGGAAAAGGAAATAAGAGAAAAGAGAGAGAAGGATGGCAACAAATAATGATGGTGTAGGGCTAAGGTGGTGGAGAGGAGTCACTTGGTCTCACCTCAAGTTGCCAACTGGACTCATGGTACCATATTAGCCATGTCATGTTAGAAAAATGACATAATAACAACAATGTCCTATGTTTCATCAAGTCTAGAGCCAAAAAATTGTTTTGGCCATAGAAGTAACATATTAACCATAAATTAAGTGAAACTTTGGTTTAAATATTGTAGCATGAAGGCTTACAAAATTGTAGTGAGGGTCATTGGCAAATTATGCAAGAAATTGAAAATTAAAGTTTTTTGAAGAACATGTGTCACTCTTTGATAGAGGCCTTGTTACAAATGACATTTTTACAATGAGTTCAGGAAGCAGACATGAAGATACATAATTGGGATTTTGGCCAAATTCTAAAGGATTTGGAGTGGAAGTGCCAAACATGGAAAAATCCACTATTTCAGGCCACTTTTGGGGGAGTTTTAGGATTTTTAGAGGAAAGGGGATCTTAGATAAAAAAAAAAAAAAAAAAAAAAAAAAAAAAAAAAAAAAAAAAAAAAAAAAAAAAAAAAAAAAAAAAAAAAAAAAAAAAAAAAAAAAAAAAAACATTTACTCTACATTTTATCTCCTCATCAATCCATGTAACTTTTCCTTTTGAAGTTTTATTGGAACTGCTTAGTTTGGAAGATATTAGTTTTAACTAAAACTTATGTCTAGAAAAAAGTGGAAAATGAAAAAGTTGACATTTCCATATTCCTATAGAATTTTATTAAAGCATTAGATAAAAAAACATGAGTGTTTTTATGGACTCGTCATCAATAATATTATTAATGAAAAATACAAAATTTTATCTATTTCTTTCCATATGCACATTTGTAGAATGTATAAGTTTCCATTTGAGTTTAATTGCACTCGGAAGAAAGGTGTACAAAAAGGGTGAAGTTTTCAAATTCATATTGCTATAACTTTCCACTCAAAAATTAGATTGATGCATTATTATAGCCATTTGAAAGGTAATCTAGAGGGAAACATGATAAAAGGTTTAAGTACCATGGAGATATTAGGTTTTTTTTATAAAGTTGTAAGAAAAATGACATTTGGGCTTATTGAACAATGTATATATTAAATGTGAGCCCCTCAAGGGTAGTTCAATTGGTGATCACCATGAAAATGAAGTGTTATGTACCAAGATATTCCAAGTTCAAATCCCTGAAGTTTATCCATGGTCACATGCTAGGGGTGGCATGATTCACCTAGGGGTTATAACAACAGTGGTCAGAATCAACCTCACGTCACACACGTATGAGACCAACCCAGTGTCTAATTCCTCTTGTAAAAAGAAGTAATTACTCAATGTGGAATATTTCCATAACAATTTCACTTTTGGAAAAGGAGTCCTCAACGAAAAAGTGTATATATCATAAATGAATGCTAAGGAAGAAAATCTATTTGTAGTTCATGGCAGTTCTCGTGCAATAAGAACATGGAAATGCAAAGTATGCAACAAGATGGGTCACTTTAATAGTAGTTCAAAAGGTTTGAACTTGGAATAAGGATGGGAAAAAACAGTCAAAGAAAGAGTGTTGTGTTATGGTTTATTAAAAATATGCTTAAATTCCATGAATAATGAATGTTAAGATTTGATTACAAGTTCAACCATGAACAATTGGGTATTCAAGAAGCTATTATATTGATAAAGAGGGATATAATTCATACATGATATTCATTATAAATGGTAAGTATAATTTAGATTTCAATAGAGTGTCCAGGGGAGGAATTGGTCATGATAACTATTAATATATGGAGCAAAGGATTGATGATATGTATAATGATCCACATATTCTCTTGGGCATTGAATTTGAATATTTATTCTGCAAGAGAATATTTGAGATGTCTACGTGAACAAAAGAACTTTGAAAGTCATGACAAAAGTAGTTGGTTATTATGTATAATAGAGAAACCATGAAAAATAAGAGGCATGGAGTAAATCAATACGTGAAGAGTAATATCAAGATTTTTTTACTTCTTTGACTCTATGACAAATCCCTAGAAGCACACATTGGGTGCTTGACCTAAAAAAAAATTTGCCTAGAGCATGAAACCCATGCTAAAAATAATAATAATAAATTTTTCTTTTCTCTTTACATCAAATATATAAAATCAAGATTACACAAGACATTATGAAGACTGAACCTAGTCACACATTTTAACACTCCCTCTTAACTAGGGAGGCATTCATAATACATACATGGTACATGGACATTCTCATACTAAAGAATTCTCATAAGAAGAGTAACATTAGTAAGCCATCTCATAAGTTGTCTTATCATCTTATATCATTCCATCTCATCAAATCAACAAACATTGTCATATAGCAAGGCCTTGACTAACAAATCTATCTCTCCACTAGATTAGAGCACAATGTTGGGGAGACAAATGATTTATAGAAACCTTCATCATTGTATCTCAAGGCACATACCCCATCCAGATGTTCAAGGTATGTCCTTTTAGGACCATTCCTTTCTTTGATTTCCACATCCTCAAAGAATTTCCTCTTCGACTACTCTTACCTATTGGATACCCTACCTCATCCTCAAAGAGTATCGATATCATTCTCAAATGCTTACCCAATCCTCCATTCTTTCTTCACAACATGAATACAAGAATGATGTTTCTATATCTCCTTCTCAACTAGGGAGGATCCACTCATTCCTATAAAAGGAATATACCCAAGCTCTCTCTTAACTAGAGACTTGTTTCCAGCAACAACTATCTTCTCTTTGGTGGAGATAATGGTACTATTAGTCTCTTGTAGGGCTCCTCCATTCTACATCGTCATGTCACGAATGAACTTCAACTTCTTCATCATGGAGCCATACTCTTCATAACTTATTTGTAAGGCATTGGCCATCTTCCATATCACTTCGCTTCAGTGAAACATAGTGTTGAACTAGTAGTCATGTCATCCTTTTCTTCATTAGGAAGTGACCTTCTTTTTCATCATCTAGCTATCTGTTATACTACTACCTCTTTCCAAGTCATGTTCCTTCTAGGATGTTCTATCAATTTTATGTGTACTAGTTGTAGATGAATTTGTATAACCCTCTTCCGGAAGCCCTGTTCAAACCTAATGAGATGCTTGCTTTCAAAAATCAAAAAGTGAACTTGAAAAATGTAATTACCCCTTCATGATGACCTTTCATCACAATATCATCTTTTACACGTTAACATCCAATGTACTACACAAACCAATCTCCAAAACATTTACTACCAAGGTCTTCCTACTCCTTCATACATATCAGGTTCTTCATACTTTTTCCATGGAGATGTCATAGTTAATCCTTAGATGTTGATCACTTATTTTATCTATAGGTACATCTTCACTAACTTTCCTTCCAGCACCATCATATACTTCTTTCATAGGGATTTCGATACATAGTTCCTTTATCATGGGAAGAATTGTTTCCAACCATCTCACATTCTCCATGAGGTCTATGAAAATTCCTTGAACCCGGGAATTCCTACTGTAGCATTGATGATATTTCTTCTACTTGTTATATTTACATGAACAAGTTATTTGCAATTTCAAATGGAAAGCATTGAAATACATACAATGCAGCCTACACCATTTAAATAATTTGCCAAAACAAGAAACTGAACAATAGAGAAAGATACAAACATAGATGACATAGTTGTTTCTGGACAAATGTCCCCAGAAACTCCCAATGCGGGAAAACTGGTGTAATAGATCTGAGGGTTTTCATTATTATGCAGTAGATTTCTGAATACAACTTCTAAATGCTCTCCCATCAATCCATTTATAGGCGAATATGACTGGCAGAAGAA
This sequence comes from Pinus taeda, assembly GCA_000404065.3. Lineage (NCBI taxonomy): Eukaryota > Viridiplantae > Streptophyta > Pinopsida > Pinales > Pinaceae > Pinus > Pinus taeda. The sequence continues at coordinate 23,553 of APFE030962046.1, forward strand.
ATTTGTGAGATTACCTCACTCTACCCAACAAGTCTCGTTGATCCGGCAACTAAACCAACGTGTCCCTGACTATTTCTATGATGCCCCTGCATGGGCCCTATGTCAGCCTCTAAGGCACTAGGTTACCTCAGCACTAGATAAATTTTCTCTCTCAGAGCTCTGACGTCAACCCTCCCAGCTCAAAACGTCAAACCCCATCAAATTTATGGACTTTTGCTTGGAGGAAACATGAGACCTTTTAGCTCAGTGTCAACCCGTCATGGGTATTGTGTTGCCTCTTTGTTGTGTATCCTTGGCTCAAGAGAGGATTCTCCAACTAAACTATCCCTACCCCTCATTGTAAAAGTTCACTATCGAAATTCTCTCGGAAGCTGCTCTGCTTCAGAAAATCGAACTTCTGAACTCATTGTGTCTGTGTGTTCCAAGTGACCCTTAAGCTTCCTTAAATAATATCCTCGTTGACATTAAACGACCCAGATTAGAAGTTAATCAATGGCTAATATCATTTCTTCTTGATCCTCATCTTATTCTAGAAGTTAACCCACAGTTAGATTAATACCCATTAATTATTTTAATTTCTTATGTTTATAATTAGGGTCCCATTAAAAGTAATGAATTATTTTAATAAAACTATTTATGGGTGGAATTTCCCAAAACTCTTTTTGGGTTCTTTGGAATACATGTGCCTAAGTCTCCCTGCAAAATTTGAGACTTAGAGCACATCCGATGCTACCAAAACTCAACACTCCCTCTTAGTGAGGAATGTTCTCTAGCAAAGCCTCCAACTTAAGCATCACCCTGACTTCATAACATCATCCTCTGTGCTGCTGATGTCTGACATCCTATCCACCAAAAACTGTGCCAATGATGCATTTGTATTGCTACTAACCCTGCCACTATCAACACTGCATCTGTACTACAACTCCCTCTAAATTTCTACATTCGTGTTGTTGTTGGCACTGCCACTGCTAACTACTATTGCACTGCAAACTGCTGCTTCTATTGCATTATCAACGGAAAAACATCCCAAATTACTGAACAAGTGTTTAGCATAGATGCATCTCGATGCTGAAGATATGACTATTTCTAGTCTCACGCTGTCCCTCTGAAGCCATTGCGCTGCTACTGCTACTACATTATGCCTCCCTACATTGTTGCAACTCTACACTACGCTACTCAAACTTAGCATTCTATCCACTGCATTTGTCGCTCCAACACTCTTCTGCACCATCTGGCAAGTTTTCCATCCTGCTACTCCTGATCTGGGCTCACGTAAAAAGGAATTGATCCAAGAGGTGGGCTCCTCAAGGATCTTGCCCATCTGTAGCTCTTTCAAACTACAACTCCAAATCAGCCCACCTCCCTCTTGGAGGTATCTATACTATCATGGCAAACTCCTCCTCTTTAATCTTCATGGATGCAGCCTTTAGATCGTGCTTCTCATCTTTGTCCTTCTTCCTGAGAGGACACTATTTTGCGTAGTGACCCATCTCACCACACCTGAAGCACTTTATCTTTGAGAAATCCTTCTTCTGCCTTCGCTACTTCTCTTACCCCTTCGATACAAGGGTTGCATTCTCATCCTCCTCCTTGGGCTTCGACCCATTGTTGCTGCTTCCGTCAAGCTTACACTTGACCAAGTCTCTCATCATCTCCTCTTTCTTGGGAGCTACCCACATGTCATGTCAATTCGGTAAAGTCGCCTTCTGCAGGATACTGTAGACAACTACTTTCCACTCATATGAGACAGAATTGAGGGCCAGTCTAACCAACTCAGAATCTTGAGGTGCAAACCCCACAACTGATAACTCATCTCGAGTCTCCTGAAGGTTAGTAATGAATAGATATACTGACTCCCCCTTATACATCTGTGCAGATCTTAGTTTCTTCTCTAAGTACATCTTCCACTACTCGAAGATCCCTGATACAACGTAGAAAACACATCCCACATATCCTTAGGAGTCCCTCTGCTAGCGATGTGATAGACCACGTGATCCTTCACTCCATCAAGGATCATTCTCTTTGCCTTTGCCGTTTCTGCTTGGTACTTATTTTAGCTGATCTTGATCTGCAGGCATAGCCACTATGTTGTCAACATATGTCTTGAGAGCATGCTCATCTAGAAGGAATGAAATTCTCACCCTCCAGATGATGTAGTTAGATCCCCCATCCAACCTATCCTAATCTCTCAAACAACTAGTTTCCATCTCTGCCACGAAAAATTGTCAAACTACTCCTCTCTACTCTTACTATTGTTGCTTAGCCAATAAGAGAACGGACTTCTTGGTGGGAAGTCTACTGAGGAAAATTTCTCTCACTATGCTTCTCTTTTCTTCTAACATCTTTCTGCCCAGCAAAATTGCCTGCAGAAAAATTGCATCCCACCAACTCTTCCTCACGCTGAGGATTCAACGTTGCTCCCTCTGCCAAGGTAAGATTTTGATCTAGAATCCCTTCTCTCCGTCAACTCACTCAGAGAGAGATTGCCTCAAAATTCATCCCTCTAGCTAGGACTGTGCAAACCCCTCTAGGGATTCGAACCGTTGCCTCTTGTAGCTTTTTCAACGTCCTTTTCTGCTCAGCGCTGGGTTCTCTGGCACCAGTGATCAAATTTGAAGGGAAATTCTTAATTTCATTTATAAAGGCGTACATTCCAATCGCCCTTCCATAATGAAAAGCATAAAAAAATCAATTCAATTGACAACAGTAAATTATCTTCCCATTTCTTTTTTTTAACACATGGTAAATCTAGTAACTCTTTAGACTAATCTAAGGGAGACTCGAGATCAACCCTCATGGCTACCACTATAATACCAAGAGTATTCCAAGAGTATTTCCAGCAACCTGCAAGCCATATATACCAAATCTTATGATTTAACAAGAGTCGAGACTCATGGATAAGGGGAGTCTACTCCTTGAGCCAAGATCATAGCAGGACACCAAGATTCTTCCCATTTTTGGTGAAAGTTTTGAAAGATCAAAGGGTGTGTGGATTGATTCGAGTTCCCCACTAGGCAATTCAATCCTTAGATTCTACACTTCCTTGAAATTCATTAAAACCTCACCAGGAGAATGATGGGAAACCTCTGCAACCATGGATTTCTTTGGGCCCAAAACATGTTGCAATATCTTCCATGGCCTAACAATGCTACCTAGTACCCGTCATGATTCTCATCAAATAGCTCCATATCCCCCTATTTTTACCATTGTTGTTAAGGTTGGTTTCTTCACTGGATATAACATAGTCCACCTTAACTACCACAGTCTGCACTTGGGGGACTATACTAGAGAACTTCTTTGAAACTATAAAACATCATCCCAATGTATTAATATCACCAAATTTGTTGAATACAAGCAGCAAAAGTGAATCTGGGAGCCTATCAAGGTGGTCTACTGATGAATTAAACTCCATGTTTGGATCAATATAGATATTCCTCAATATAGCACATAACCACGTAAAACTCAATTGATTTAGGACTTGATCGTAAAATACTTCAAAATCAAATGCAAATCTTCAAATATTTGATACATCTTAGATATCATGAATTCTCATAATCATTTACACAAAATCTCATACTATTATGACTAGGGAAACCTATAAGAAGTTTCAGATTTATAGCAAAACAAATAATAGTCAGGCTCATTCTAGCGCAAATATTCAATCTTGTTCCATCTCATGAAACCTCATATTATCCATTACCAAACCCAATCCCTTAGAAAAACTACAAGAACCTTAACACAGTTTTTTTATGAATTCCCACAACGATTCATACTAAACTCAATATCATTAGAGCCTAGAAAAATCCAGAGTTAAGATGGATCTAGGCTGGTATTTTAGTAGAGATCATATTATGATAATATTTTTACCCCTTGCCTGTTGTGAAAGACTGAACACCAAAATCTTCAGTATTTTTATCTTGGATTATTTTTTTCTGAGTTGACACTTCACTTGTTGTTTGATTGGCAAATTGATAGACATGAACAACAAAGAATATTTATAGGAACATACTACATGTTTGGCATGAAACAAGGATCATAAAAATAGCTTCCAGCATCTTTGAAGGAGAATTCAATAATTGTAAGAAGATATAACTTATATTCAAAGAAAATTATTCAAATTTCCATCTCTTCCATTATTGGTATGGCTGCATTATGATCAAATTTTGAGAACGTGCTCTACCAAATTGCAATTCCAGACTTTCTCAAGAACTATAAATGGTAGACCTTTGCAAGAGCTGTAAAACGATTTCTCTTTGAATGTATAGTAAGGCCATTTTCACTTTTTAACCTTATTTTGGATTATATACAATTGTAAAGCAACATCATATATGACTTACAATGTACTCATTCTGACATAATCTTGAATAATCCAACTAAAAATTTAGGATGAGCTTCAATATAGCTTTCATGGTTCAGAATTATGGCTTCTCAATCTTTTTTCACTTCTAATTAAAGTTGGATATTGTTTAAGAATGTACATGAATCTAATAAAATAAACCATGAAATTGCCTGCATTTGAGAAACAATTTTCAAATTCTAGTCAGAAATATTCATGCCTGATTATCCTCCTACATTATCCAACTAAGAATGGGGTTGAGCTTAGCATAATTGGTAAAAGCATTAAGATTGTAAGAAAATTTTATTTTAAGAGGCCCTTCAATTTAGGAGGAACCCAAATGGGAATCAATGTTTTCCTTTGGAAAAGGGGATCTCCATCTTTAGGGGTGAGCCTTCTGCCAAAAAGGAAATCATTGAACAGAGCCGAGATGAATTCTTCCCAGCAGTCAGGAAACTCTGGGAATATAAAATAATAGAGAGTAGATTCGTCATTGTTAGAAAACCTGAAAAACAATTCTTTGAAATTTCATTCACCACCTCATTTCCATTGTTGGAAGGTAAGGGGAAACCACACAATTCATAGATAAAAATAAATTTCAATTAGTCTAAGCTTATCCAAGAGAAACATTCTAGCAAAGGTAGTTCCAAGTCAACATACTATTGGTTGTCAATTGTTTGGTTAATTTAGTGTGTTCTAAATTGCTATATGAATTTTCAATCCAGGAGGCGTAAACTGTTGATGTGAAGTGCACTATCTATGCAAGATAACCATTTTCTTATTTCTTTGTCGTTTTTAGTTTTTAGTTAGTTTTTGGATTTATCTTCTTGTTGATTTCCTAATGTGAGATGTTGTGTGAGATGGTGATTCTAGTAATCAAGTATGGACAATTGTATTCAATGAATAATTTCCAAACTTCAAAGTGATCCAATGGTGTTCAAACTTTACAATGATGAAATCAAGATGTGCCTAGATTCTAATTAACAAAACAATGAACTATGACTATGGAACCCAGTATCCTTGCTGCTGTTATAAAGAAAAGAAAAGACTAAACTCAAAGCAATTTAAAGACTGAAAGAAAAGTAAACTAATCATATCATATCAACTCATTTTTGACCCCTCACCATTTGACTCGCTTTGGCTATAGGAAGTAGTCATACACAAATTGAATGATCTGATATCTAAGTTGCATGAAATAAAACTAAGATTAAGCTACACATTCAATCTACAATCCCTCATCATTTGGTAACTGAAGAATGATATGAATAGTCTAATCACTAACTTGCAGCAAAGTAAATGAATCAAAGCAAAACTAAGAAATAAGCAATGCTGGAATTAAAATCAATAAAACAAATCAGCCGTAGGACAAGATAATTCCATCATGTCATTAGTCATCAAAACTTATATGTACTGCTCGGGCTTCCTATCAGAACCTGAAATGCAAACACTGATCATTTAACAATCAAATAAAAGCATAAAAGAACTTATGAACAGCAAATAACATAAACCATGAGCAAGTTGATATATATAGCAAGTATCTATGGTATCAAAAGCGTAAAAGGAAGAAAACATAAAACTATACATCAGCTACAAGACCTTGGTGTACAGGGGCCCTCTGCACCCTCGGTCAATCAGAACCAATCATGAAATTGAACGAGAAATCAGTGTCTTCTCATATATTGCAAAACAATTATGAAATAGAGACTAAGTCTCGGCTCAAAAGCTCTTACAACAGTCAATTTTTATACACAGCAACTAACTAGCTATACGCATATGGAGATGCGTTATTTATAACAGAGAATTCATAACAAACTAACACGGCCTGCGCTGGTAGCCAAGCACGTAAAAGACAAAATCCAGAGTTATAACAGCATGGTGGCCGTGGACAGTAAATCCAAGAGATGGTTTGTTGGATTCGGTCAATGAGCAGTCCCTAGGTGTTAATACACCTCCTAAAACTCAGGATCTTGCCACGCAATCCTCCTCGTGCTAAAAATAGGGTCGTGCCACTGCTTAACTCCTTATGTTGACCATCGTTTGACCGGCCTTGACCGCAGGTTTCTATGGATGATTTGGCTAAACCAAGGGGACACGCTCCATGTCCACGTCCTTTATGGCTTGCCCATGTGGTAAGTTCTTCAATGGACACCTGTAGCATACAATTTAACAAAAGGGTTGCGGAAACTGATTCTGGCTACGGAAAGTGGCAAATTTCGCAGCTGGTTTGAACAAAAATCTAAACCAAATAGAAGTCACAAAACATAGTTAGGAAACCATTTATATACTCATTTTAAACTATTATGCAGTGATTTGATAGCTTAGAGGTTCAGGTAACTGGAGAAAAAGGCTAAGAAGGGATGTAGGGAAGGTGTAAGTTTGGGACTCGACATCAATGTCTTTACAATGTTCCAAGATGCAAGATATTCCTCAGTTTATCAAGAATAATAGCCCCTTCCAACACAACTACAAGTCCAGTATTCATCATACAATTTATATGCATTGTAACTGACAAGTGAATTTCAAAAAGTTTGGTGTAAGAACATCCAAAAAAGAATTAGTTTATGATGAAAGAAAAACTTTACATATCAACATGCAGTTGAAGATTAAACTCTGAAAACATGGGGCAGAAGAGCCTCAATAAGATGATTTCACAATAAAAACACCACTGTGCCAATATTCATTTGATGTTGTATGGGAAATTGCTATTAAATTGATACGAGTAGTGAAGAACATATATGTAATAAATACAATGTTATCCAAATGGTAAAAGGCAATGCTATCGATGGATGATCAAATTACAGTTAATGGGATTTGTGATTACAAACATGCTACATTGCACTGAAAGAGTGCCTTTGGTAGTTTTCCAATGATGAGTAAAATAGATGTGGCATTTGAAGATTCAATACACATTTTTCCAAAGAAATTCCAACACTAAGACAACTGAAAAATTTATATTCATTTTGCCTTCATATCTGAAGAAATTTTGTTGAGACATGGTTAGCTAGATTCAAAATCATACCAAAGGCTTTGGATGGTTGTATTGTCTTGGTGTTAAGTGTACAGAAAGTAAATCATATCATCAGCTTGGAACTGCTTACATCATTGGTACTCTAGTGAAGTTAAAGAATAAGGAAGTTTCATAAGATTTGGCATAATCTACAGGTACAAGCAATGTCATTGAAATATAGTGGTAGTTATGATCTATTTTATGGACATGCTAAGAAAGCCAAGGCCAAGGCCAAAAATTGGCCAAAAAACTTGGCAATACAACAAGTTCTACAAAATCAACACAAAAAAGGATTGCATCTGATAGACGGTAGGACTCAATAAAAAAGGTAAATATAACTCTAGGCACTTATTTCAGCTCACTGACAAGATATACAAATTGTAACTTTTACAATTTGGTGGAGGAACTCGCAACTACAATCAGTTATTTTTGTTATATCTATTTCAGTCTTGTTAAGTATCTACAATAAAAGAGGCACAACTTGAAACAACAATGTCAAGCATGGCCTCCTAGAATTCTCTTGATTCCAAACTTCTACTCAGGACTGAGTTTGGAGGGAAATCTAATTTCAAACTTGATTCTAACTAGGAGCATCCATGGAGGAGAAGGTTTACTGACCAGGAGCTGAAAAGTGAAGTTGTTGTGTCAATAACCAAAGGCCACCTCCACAATAGTTCTCAGATTTCTTCTCATCATTCCCATGCCAGCGTTGCAGGGACGAAGTCCATCATGCCCATTTTCCCTCTCAAATTTATCAACACGCTCCTCATTTTTCCATTCTAATTGCTCATCTCTACATTCATCTCCAACTTTGGCACTCCAAACAAAAGATATAAATCTATGAGTTTGGGAGCAATTGTGGCTTCGATCGATGGCAATGCTGGTTTTTATGGCCAGGGAAGCCATATCAGAGGTTCTCAGAGGACTCTGCAGTTTGATTACAGGAAGCATAAAATAGAGGTTCTCCATTTGCAATTCATGCTCTACAAAAAGCGGAGAAACATACTCATCGAAACACATTGAATCGACATGGAAAACAAAAAATCTGGGACTTTCTCTTAATATTTGTGCTACCTTCACTGGCTTCGAGAAATCTCTTATCACCACAACGTTGTCTTCTTCAAGCGGCACTAACTTGGTAGTAGGGAGGTTTAACGATGTATAAGACAAGCATCCATCATATGGAACCACTTTTGCAGTGACATCCAAAGGGAAATGTAAGGGGCAGGTTCAGAGACTGTTATTTCTCGGTGAATGATTTAAAGAAGAGGAGTAACCACTATGGTGATTCGGGGATAGGAGTCCGCACTTTAGTAAAAAAAAAAAAAACTCCACGGGTTGACACCCCTTCTTAAAACATTTTATAATATTATTTTAGTTTTTTTTAAACTTGCAAAACTCAAATTTTATTTTTTTTTTTATTGGGAAATTTTTCTCCCTACTTCTATAACGTGCCAAAGGCCCTTTGAAGGGATCTGAAGTGTTCAATTTTGAACATTTCTCCTAACTCAAAATGTCAAACGCCAACAAATTTTGGGACTCCAGCTTGGAGGAGTGTGTTGCCTCTGTTTGAGCCTTTCTGTCTCAGCATCAACCCCTCCTCGATACCGCACTTCCTCCTTCTGGTGTATCTTTTCCTCTCTACTATGTATCCTTGGCTTAGGAGAGGATTCTCCAACCAAACTAAACCTGCCCCTCACTACAAAATATCACTATCAAAATTCTCCTGGTAGCTACTATGCTTCAGAAAATTGAACTTTTGAACTCACTGTGTCTGTATGTTTCAAGTGACCCTCAAGCTGCCTTAAATAATCTCCTCATTAACATTAAGCAACCCAGATAGAAGCTAATCAATGGCTAAGATAATTTATGCTTGATCCTCGTTTTCTTCTAGAAGCTACACCCATATTTAAATTAATACCCATTAATTATTTTAATTTCCTAAGTTTAGACTTAGGGTCCCATTAAAAATAATTAATTATTTTAATAAAATGGTTTCTAGTTGGAATTTCCCAAAACGCTTTCTAGATTATTTGGAATACATATGCCTAATCTTCCCTAAAAAATTTGAGACTTAGAGAACATCTGATCCTACCAAAAATCAACAAGGTCATGTTCATATTGATTATATCTTGTCATAATGTAGAGGAGTTCAAGGCATATTATATTCATGCCTTCATGTATCATACATAAGGAAGAATTACTTCTTCTTTCATCATGCTCATGAGATAGAGCATTGAAATCATGGCATGATTTCATCCATCTATTAAAGATTACCAAATATATGCATAATTCTTCCTTCATGCGATCATCTAGGATTCCTTCAAAAATTTCCCTTTTTCTTTGCTTGAATATGATAATGCTTCAACCAACTTGATGTGTTGCACTTCTTTGTCATCACAACTTCATCCTTCTAAATTGTGGATTCCATTCTAGGTGGAATGTAGACTATCTGTGTGACATTTTCTTCTTCTAAATATAGGTGAAACTTTTAAAAAATATTCCAATGGAGGATGTTGATTATCCTAATTCTACAAATGCTTCTTTCTAGCGATGATGATGTATGATGATTTGTCTTTCTATCTACTAGATGACTTACTTCAATCATATAAATTGCTACTTCGATTATCCTTCTAGAATGATGATGTCATGAGCTACTTACTTTTTATCATGTGAGATGACTACTACAACCATATCAATATTTTACATGATGCCATCTTAATCACTGCTACAATGCATCTTTATCATAATTTTCATAACTGCTATCTTAGTCATATTAAAGGTCTTTCACTTTCTCCTTCTTTATCTTCTTCTTTTCTGGTTCTTTTGCTTCTTTGGTGCCCTAGGCTTCATTTCTTTCCTTTCTTTTATTGTTTTCCATTTTGATTTTAGGGAAATTATTTTTGAAGTGCCCATATTCATTACATTCATAGCATTGGATTTTATACATATTGATTTTCTTTTCAAACTTCTTTCGAGGCTGAAACTTTCCGAATTTCCAGTTCCTCCTTGTCATTGTTGCATATGCTAGTGTTTTCTCATTTGATCCAACGTTATTCTTCACCTTCGATCTGGTTTCTTCAATATTTCATAATGACCAAATATTTTTGAATGGAGTAGCTTCCTTCTTTCCATCGATGCTCGATACCAAGTTTCCCCATTCATCTGGTAATGCATTTAGTACAAGTGTGGTCACCTCTAGATATGACATAGTTTCTCCAAGTTCTTGTATTTGGTCTATAATTTGAGATACCTTCATTAGATATAAGTTACCACTTCATCCCTTGATATTTTCATCTTGTATAGTTTGGTTCTTTATGATATGATTTCTCCTGTGGTACTTACAAAGAACAACTCCACCAATTTGTCATAGATGTATTTTGATGTCTTCAACTTTGCTACATTGGGGATATGATAATCATTAATTGATTCAATGAGGATTATTTGAGTCCTTATTTCTCCTTTCATGTACTTTGATAGTGATTGAGATTAATCTTGTGGTGGTTTTGTTATTGAGCCCTTGACATATTCTATAACTTCATTTTCCATAAGAATTAAATCTATTCTCTCTTCCATGCAAGGGAGTTTGATTTCCCAACAAGTTTATTGTTCTCCTTGCATAAAGAAATCATTTTGTTTGTAGGTTGATACATAAAATATAAAATACTTGTCAACTGAAGATACCTTCTTGATGGTGTCTTTCACTAGATGCTTCCTTGATGATGTCTTCCTCTTTCAAATATGACAATGCTCCTTATTCAAGATAAGAGAAGGTGAACTTCTTCAATCATGTTTGAGATGAGACCCTTTCCTCAATAAGAGGGAGATCTCTTTGATTTCTTTGATAGTGTTGAAGTACACTTCTTTCTTCCTATTGGATGATGATGTAGAATGTGGAGACTTCCAAAAATAGTTTAAGTGTGCAGAGTCCTTTTGAATGGAGGTAGGGTCCTTTATGCCTTTCTTTTTCTAAGTTATATTCCTTCTAGATGACGGGATCTATGAGATGTGTTGATGAGTCCTTCTTGATGCCTTTTATTTCTCCTTGATGATTTGATTTCCTTTATTCTCTTATTCTACTTGGCCCTTATCTACCCTTTTTCAATTGGATGATCTTCAAGCTACCACTTCTTCTTGTCACATTAGCTCTATTACCATGTTGAGAAATCTAGGAAAACTAGATTAGGGTGATTTCTCTTACTTTGATAACTGCTTGTGATGATCTTTTACTTAACATGATATAATTTCAATTAGCTTCTTCTTTCACTTGATTATTACTGTGTTCTTATCATCAAACAACTACCAAAATATGAATATCAATGAGACAAGAGGACAAAAAATGTATGTTGTTAGATAGGGCCAAAAGCTTCCCCTTGGACAGGAAAACCCACAAGAATTCTTATCTTCTTATAGAATATTCAAATGAAGAATTCCAAGACCTAAGACCCTTGACAAACACCCCTTCAAGACTAGGTCAACCTTTCCTTAGATGAACTTTCTTCTTCAAAGTTAACCCAAGTTTACCTGCTTCAACTTCACAAATTTAGATTTGCATCTCCTTTACTGCAATTTCGGCCTAACTGCAAAAACCCTAGCTTCTATGTGTAGGTGGAATATGGAAATATGAGTCTCCTTATTCCATGATGTAGGAGCATCTAGACCTAGCCAACAATGTGATGGAGTGGTCACATGTTGTGGTTAATGCAAGATTGGAGGAAGACGTGGTTGTTTTATTTGTATTAATTTCATTATAAATGTGAGTAATTAATATTTTCCTAATTCTGAACTGAATTGGGAATAAATGGAAAATGATCCTCCCTGCGTGGAGATCAAGCCAAGTAGTCTATTTTTCTAGATTGGGATAGGATTTGATTTCTAAATGTATAGTTTATTCCTTAATTTGTGGAAGGAAACTGTTAGGTTGACATATATGTAATTTCCTTTGTTTTCTAGAAAAGGAGGTGTGAGAAGAAAGACAGAGAAGGAGAAGACCTGAGAGCTCTATAAGCCTACGTGATGTGTAGAAGAAAGAGGCCATCAACTAGAATAATCAGGCCAGAGAGGGACAAAGATCCTAAAATATATAGTTATATGTTATATTCATAGATGGAGAGTCGGTTTTAAGTGTGGAATGGTGTATTTACGCGTTCTCGAGTTTTGTTGTATTGATATGTGCAAACAGTTAAAATTCCTTTTGCAGGCCCATCAGTCAACCATTGATCACTGTATGATCGAGGTGAACCATTAAGTGATTAAATAACTCTTATGAAAATGTAGACAGGGCGTGTACAACAGAAGAATGTGTTTTCTCGCAGAAATCCATCAAAACAAATGAAATTAAGTTAAGAAAGCATAGAGGGCGAGAGTACTCAGTGGTCATTGGATGTCATAAATCAATGGTTCGGATCTAATCGGATATTGGCATGGTGAAGTCCCGATGTAATCAGCGATCGGACGTTGGAGTCACTGATAATCATATCACTGATTGGGCATATCAGTGATTGGAAAATCAGAGCACCGAGCATTAATCCATTGCATCGGTGGAAGGGTGACATCAAGATCAAGCCTTATAACCTTGAGATTGCCGATAGCCGATGAAGTGAGGACCATTGGATCGAAATCAGGATCGGCGGTCCTGATTTCATTCAGAAATTTCAATCGGAGGAAGTAGGAACCAGTGGTTAGAGGGAAGCGATCACCGATGGGCAATAATTCGATGCGCTGATAGCCATCGGATTGGCAAGTGGAATGGACGGTAGAGATCAACCGATCGAAGATCGGATATCGGGGAAAGAAAAGATCATCGCAGTGGAAGAAAACGAAGCAAGAAGTGGACCCGATAATATTTAGGTTGCAGGTGTACAAGTTTTGAAATTCGGTCCTAAGGCTTTCGGTCAAGATGTATGTGTATTCCCGGGTATTCCTATATTCCAATATATATTTTTTTGCAATCATTTCGATATCGATATGGCGAAATATCGATGGTGAAGGGCCGAAGAGCAGACCCAATAGAGTTATAAATGCAGGTTTAATGAATTTGAGATCCGTCTTTACGCTGTGGAAGTGGTTCTTTAGGCATTCCTGTGTGTTTTCGATAAAAGTTCTGGTTCCAGGTTTTAAACGTATAAATATGTGTGTGAATGAAGCTTTAAAGGGCCATTAAGGGAAACTTAAGTCCTTTTAAGGTATATATGTTGTGCAGCCTTAGGGATGCACCATTATTGGTATCAAAGTAGGAAAAGGAAGAAATTTCCTGCGAAGAGATGTTTTCTTATGAAGATTTGAGACTATAGAGGTATGGAAACAGTAGCATGTTGAATGAATGAATTTTGGTACTAGATTATAGTAGCGACACTGTAGAAGAACTCTTGGGGATGTTCTTAGAGATTGTAGCAGAACGTGCAGAAGCAAAAGAGAGAGGAAATCCATTCAAACACAAGTGACAGCATAAGAAAGTGTGAAGACTGTAGCAATATAGAACAAGAAAAACTGTGAGAGAAGAACTAGGTGTATTCTTAAAAGAAACGCAAAGGACAACATTCTGAAGTGGCAGCGAACCTGAAGAATCCAACAAGAATTTGGACAGAGAGAACAACTGAAGTGTTCTCAAGAGATATTGTAGAAGCCTAGAGGGAGCAAAGGTGTTGCTCAAGAGGAGGTTCCAGATAGAGAACCATGCTTACCAAAACACTGAGTGAGGAGAGCTTAGTAAGGTAAGATTGCAGTAAGGAGGACTTTTTGTTGCAGAGGCTTGTTGCAGAAGAGTGAGGAGCTCATGGAAAGAGAGGAGAATAAGATTAATACTGTTAGTCATAGCAGAGGTTCAGAAAGAAGCCACAATAGAAGGAAAGATGCCAAAGCGAATGGCATGAGGATGAGTCAAGAAGAGTTTGACAAAGAGAGAGCTGAGATAGAGTTCCAAATTGGAATGTTGTTGGAGATGCTGCAAAGAAGTGATGAAGACCAAAAACATGGTTGGACCATGAGAAGGAGAGTAAAGTGGCAGAGGCTACAAGAGAAGAGAAATTAGCAAGTGAAATTGGAAATAGCAAAAGAGTTGAGGAAGATTGGGCAGATATTGAGTGCTCAAGGGGAACCAAATGAACTCAGAGAAGCAGAAGTAGAAGCGGAAATGGAAGTTTCCATTTGTAGACCAAAATAAGGTGAAATGTTGGGTGAAGAGTATAATGAGAGATCAGTTTAAGATCTCATGGACTATTGGTATAGTTCAGAACAATTCGAAGATATGTTGACAAGGGAAGCAGATGAGGCAATGAACATAGTTTGTGTATGTCTGCAGGATATGCAGAGGATGATGGACAGTCTGATGAAACTATCTCGAGCAGGAATGAATCTCTTGAGGTGAAGTATGATGGAGAATCCCTTTTAGAGGAAGAAGGTGTTGATCTATTGCAGCGGAAGGAGTTCATAGATGAAATTTTGTTTGGGGTGAAACAATCAAATGAAGTTGATATGGACCAGAAGTCTAAAGAAAATGCCATAGTGGTATTCCAAGAAGGTAAAAAAATGAATTTTCTTAATAGAACTGATGAAGGAACTTTGCCATATGATAGTGCAGAAAACAGGATAACTCAGGAGAATTACTAGGAAAAGGATGAAGCAGAGAATGGAAATTGTGATGAACTGCTGGAGAAATTTCACAAGGAAATAGAATTCTTGGAGAGATTGCTCAAGGAACCTGAAGGAGAAATGAAGCTTGCAAAACTTGATGGAGAAAAAGGTGTGGAAGACAGCGTTAGTAAATATGATGATGAAATCAGAGAAATTGAGCAGATATTATTTGAAGGTGAGATGAAAGATCAGGAGCAACAAGGAAGTTATGCCCTCAGAGACATGAAGGAGACAAAAGTATTAATTCAACAAGATGAAGATGGAAAGAACCGGCAATTTGAAAGGGATGATTAGCTACATGAGAGTGAATTTGAGGAAGGCATTAGATTGCAGCAGTATAGAAATTGGCAGTAGAATGAAGAACCAAAGATTAGTCTGGCAGTACAAAGGAAGACAAGTGAAGACCACAGATACAGATGAAGAGTGAAGAAAAGGGTCAAGTGGAAGCTATTACAATAGAGGTGGAATGGCAAGCTAATGAATGAGTTCAGGGAAATTGAACAAATTCATATTGATTTGTTAAAGAAGGAAAGACTCAAAGAAATGGAGTCACGGCAAGAAGGATCTGCTGAAATCAAAAAGATCTATGATGAAGGATTGGTGCTTGAAGCATCAAAAGAAGATGAAAGGTATTGTATTTTGAAAACTGAAATTTGTTGTGTTTGCAGGTCATATAGACTTGAGGGAAGACAAGAAGTCATTGGGAACTGTTATATTAACAAGTGGAGAGATGAATACTCACAATCATATGCATAACAAGGAGAAGAGTTACAACCAAGTGAAGAAAGATGTCCAGTCAAATGACATCCAAAGGATAATTAAAAAGGAGGATGGCAAAGGAATTATTGAGATCAAAGGATACACTGAGGTAAGGCAACTATTTAGTGTTATCATAAGTGAAGGGAACAAAGCAGATATGATTTTTTAGAAATTGAAGGAAGGAAATTCCCATAATCATGTGAAGTAGAGGAAAAAGAAGTTGTTAAACATAGTTGTAGTAATTTATGTATACATTAGACCACTGTTTAAAACTGAAGCCAAAAGAGTACGGCTACTGAAGATTGACATAGAAGACTTTGTAGATATTAAAAAATCATTGAGAATCATTGACCTTGAAGAAAGCCAGCGTAAAGAAGGACTAAAGATCGACAATACAGACAATGAAGATTGTGCAGAGCTTTTGGGAGAAATTCCAAATGAAGTGGCAGATTTATGGCAAAAGTCAAGCCTTTTGAAGAGGAGGCAAGGAAATCAAGGAATAAGTGATCAGATTGTACAAATAGAACTAAATGAGAGCAAGGTAGCCATGAATGACAAATATGAGAAAGGAGTTGTCAAAACTGTTGGCATAATGAGGAAGCAAGGTAAAGTAATTGTGTTCATTGAATTGATTAAATCTGATGAAGATTTATACGCAGGTACAAGGTAATGTGAAATGAATCTGAAACAAGGAATTGATTCTAAAGATCAGATCGGATTAGTGAAGAATGAGATCAGAATGTCTCAAAAAGATGGAATGATGTTGAATCTACAATATGAGAGTGTTGAACTAGAAACGAATTCAAGAGGTGACAGTAAAAGAATTACTATTATACCACAAGGATTTATTAATAAAGGAGAAGCTGAAGATATATGTGGGAAAATATGGGCACAGAGATTATGATGTTCTTATTCAAGAACACAATCAGATGCAAGAGAATAGTATTCAAACTAGCAGAAGTGAAGTGGACAAATAATTGGATGAGTTGTGGAAATTCATACAAAAACATTCCAATAAAACAAATACAGGACAAAAGAAGAAAGGAAGATTGGCTGGAAGGAATGGTACAAGTGAAGGGAATGAAAAACTGCGAACTAAGATGAGAAAAACAAAAATAAGATATGTGAAAAGGACAACAACAGGTAGTGAGAGCATGTATAATGGGACAATACAACATAAAGGAGGCAGACTTGAAAAACAAAAAACAACAATAGCAACCAAGGACAGACTACCAAACCAAGTATGGGGTCCAGGAGGACACATATCTGAAGTGCATGATCAGGAGATCATGGTTAATTTAAAACTTGGGAGTCTAATGCAGGAGCAACTAGACCTAGCCAACAATTTGATGGAGTGGTCACATGTTGTGGCTAATGCAAGTTTGGAGGAAGACTTGGTTGTTTTATTTGCATTAATTTCATTATAAATGTGAGTAATTAATATTTTCCTAATTCTGAACTGAATTAGGAATAAATGGAAAATGATCCTCCCTGTGTGGAGATCAAGCCAAGTATTCTAATTGTTTAGATTTGGATAGGATTTTATTTCTAAATGTATTGTTTATTCCTTCATTTGTGGAAGGAATCTGTTAGGTTAACATATATGTAATTTCCTTTGTTTTCTGAAAAAGGAGGTACGAGAAGAAAGACAAAGAAGGAGAAGACCCGAGAGCTCTGTAAGCCTACGGGTTGTGTAGAAGAAAGAGGCCATGAACTAGAATAATCAGGCCAAAGAGGGACAAAGATCCTAAAATATATAGTTATATGTTATATTCATAGACGAAGAGTTGGTTTTAAGTGTGGAATGGTGTATTTATACGTTTTCGAGTTTTGTTGTATTGATACGTGTAGATAGTTAAAATTCCTTTTGCAAGCCCATCAGTCAACCATCAATCATTGTAGGATCGAGGCAAACCATTAAGTGATTAAATAATTGTTATGAAAATGTAGACAGGGCGTGTACAATAGAAGAATGTGTTTTCTCGCAGAAATCCATCAAAACAAACGAAATTAAGTTAAAAATGCGTAGAGGGCGAGAGTACTCAGTGGCCGTTGGATGTCATAAATCAATGGCTCAAATCTAATCGGAGATCGGCATGGTGGACTCCCAATGTAATCGATGATCAGACGTTGGAATTGTTGATAAGCGATATCGCTGATCGGACATATCGGCGATCGACAAATCAAAGCGTCAAGCATTAATCCATCACATCAGTGGAAGGGCGACATCGGGATCAAGTCTTATAGCCTTGTGATCGCTGATAGCCGATTAAGTGAGGACCATCGAATCAGAATCAGGATTGACAGTCCTAATTTCATTCGGCAATCGCAATTGGAGGAAGTAAGAGTCAGTGGTTAGAGGGAAGCGATCGCCGATGGGCGATAATTCGATGCGCTGATAGCCATCACATTGGCAAGTGGAATGGATGGCGGAGATCAATAGATCGGATATCGAAGATCGGGGAAAGTGGAGATCGGAGCAGCATAAGAGAACGAAGTGAGGAGCGGACCCGATAATATTTAGATTGTGGGTGTATAAGTTTTGAAATTCGGTCTTAAGGCTTTCGGTCGAGATTTCTGTGCATTCCCGGGTATTCCTACATTCCGATATATATATGTTTTTTATCATTTCGATAGAGATATCGCGAAAGATCAATGGTGAAGGGCCGAAGAGTGGACCCGATAGAGTTATAAATGCGGGTTTAGTGAATTTGAGATCTGGCTTTACGCTGTGGAAGTGGTTCTTTAGGCATTCTTGTGTGTTTTCAATAAAACGTATGGTCCTGGGTTTTAAACATATAAAAATGTGTGTGAATGAAGCTTTAAAGGGCCATTAAGGGAAATTTAAGTCCCGTTAAGGTATATATGTTGTGCAACCTTAGGGTTGCACCTTTCCATCACTCAATGTGCTTTAGAATTACGGCTTGCAAACTTGATTTCTTTTAATACAAAACTCGACTTCTTTAGATGGCTGTAATTTAGTCCTTGATGTGGCAAAATCGATGCCCTAATTTTGCATGTGTGAGAGGATGGTACCTAGAAATCAGATTTCATAACTTTTATGTTCTTTTCCTTTAGTTTCCTCCTTCTTTGCTCATCCTATTAGGTCTTCTTCTTATCCTTGTGTGAATTTCTTGAATGATATTCTTATGAGGTCGAATACCTCTTATATATAGTCTTTCTTTTGGAGTTCAAACTATCATTATGAGGCAAACTTGTCCTCTCTTATAGGTCGACTTGTTATAGCTGGGCCGACTTGATCTTGGAGGTTATTTATGACACAATGTGACTTACATAAATTTATTTGACTTGATACATGATGCCCAATAGGGTATTTTACATATTACAATGACCTTTTGACTTCTTTGACTCTATGAAAAAGCCTAGATGCACACAATGGGTGCTTGACCTAAAAATAGTTTCACCTAGAGCATGAAACCTATGCTAATAATAATAATAATAATCTCTCTTTACATCAAATATGTAAAATCAAGATTACATAAGACATTATGAATATCGAACCTAGTTACATATTTCAACATGATGAACATGAAAATATGTGAACACATTACATATTGTAGACGAAGAGTAGTTTTATATTATGTATGAGATAAAGTTGTTATTGTGAATAAAGGTTTCCAATGATGGATTATGTATTTAGGAAATGGTTGATAACATGTCTAAGGATGTTGAAAATGATAAAACATTGAATAAGAGGTTGGTGAAGGGAACTTGTGAGCATCTACAACATAGTAGTTGATAAGGTTGCATCAAGTAAATTTATGGCAACCATCTAGGTATGATTTTAATATGATTATGATGCATAAATTTTGAATTGAATTAAGGTAACAGTTCCCTTAGTCAAAATTACATGTTTGAATTGGTTTTCATTATGAACATGCTACTCCACTATTATCAAATTTGATTGAATGTAATCATATGAAATATATGGCATGTAGTGTTAAGTTGGTTATGGGAAATAACCAAGGCATGCTAGGAGATATGTTACGGTAAGGATATCAATCGAGCTAGTCATGTGAGAGGCAATAATTTGGCTAGATATGGAAAGTCTATAACACTACACACATAGCAAATGGTCTTCTTACTTATAATTGATGTTTTGGACTACAAGATGTTTTCTAACACTAAAGTGCACTAAGATTATATTCCTAGTGTTATTTTTTGCTTGAAAAGGAAGGAATGAAAATGAATGGAAAAGTAAGAGGAAAGAGTCTAGATGAAGTGTTTAGGCATTGGCTAGACCTTCCAATTCACTGTGGTGAAATGCACAACCTAGAAGAAAATTACATTCTAGAAGCAATGAAAATATGCGTTGAGTAGGTATACACGAGTAAATTATGAAAGTGTGTAAGTAGTGGACCTACACGCATGCGTACTAATACATATTATTGATGGCATTTGGTGATTACATGCATATGTTATTTTGTTAAAATGGTTATGCTAACAACTAAAATGGTGTAATTGTTGCTAATTCATGAAGTTGAGAACATGTCAGGAGTTGTTAGAAATTACGACAGAAGAGGTTTTTTAGAGGGAATTTTCTCAAGAGTAACTGAGTACTCTTGACCCATAGACCTACCCAATACCTATGATAGATGGTGTGTGTAGTGCCTACTAACCTATAAAGTATATGATACAAAAATGCAAAACAAGAGTAAATAAAGAGGGAGAATGAGGTGCACCTTATCATGGTGGATGCTTTGTGCTTGCAATGATGAAATTCCTTGAGATCTTGGCTCCTTATTTCCCTTCACCTGTAACCTACACACAAAAATTATAAAACCACCATTGATATATCCCCACAAACTTATGTCAACATTAGTACCATAATAACCCCGGATTAAGTATTAACTATACAAAAGAATAATCATGTTGTTGGGGGGAAAAGCAAGATATTTTCATTATACCCTAACAATTACAACATTTCCTCCTTTTCACAATCCCTACCCCTAGCTATTCCTCTCTATTGACATTATGATGTATGTGTTGTCCTTGATGGCAACTCACTTATAATAGAATTCCCAAGTCAGTTTAGAGGTGATAGAATGAATACAACAAAGTACCAAAATGAATACAGATGTTACAAAATGCATGACAATTCATAGGAATCAGTTCAGAAGAATGATAAAGTTGTAAGTTCAAGAACTATACGTGGGTTATGTTAAGACAAGTCATGTATGAATGCGGGTTCTGTTAAGCCAAGTCACGTATGCACGCGAGTTCAATGAAGAAAAGTAGTGTATGGTTTTTGTACCATGGTATTCTAAATATCAGGGGTCCTTACAATGGTATTGGAAAATAGTAATGATCATGACAATGAATGTTGATCCCGTCAAAGATTACCACCGGCACTAATGTTGTTTTGACCCATGGTATTGGATGAGGGCTAAACTATATAAAGAAGTGAAGATCAAAGGGCTAAGTGTGCAAGTGAAAGGGTTTTTTATGAATACTTCAATATGAAGAATATTTGCATTGCAAGGGCCATAATTATTACATTGATTTGAAATAACTATGCACCGATGAATACAATGATGGATCAGGATCATGAGACTTGAAATGATTGTTCATTGTATGATTTGTTCAAGGATTGATTGGATCTAAGTACTGACGCACGTTTTTATCTTTGATTATTATGATCTGGGTATTTTTGAAGTTCTCAAGAGCTGCGCAATTTTAGGTCAAAATTTGTAGATCTATACACTTGTTGGTTTCAAGAAAAGCACATATACACGCAGGTTCACTTTTGCAAAGTAGCGTATATAAAGTAAGGAGTTTTTTTTCATAAACTACTAATCGACCTAATCAGTGTTGTTTTTTCTCTGTTATCTATAAATGATGTCCTCATGTTCATCTAGGTTGAGCGATAATTTCTAAAGTAGATCTAATTGAATGATGAAGTTGAATTTGGGTACTAGTTGATTGATGAATGTTAAGATTACTTGTTGATTGTGATTGAAGATCAGAGATAATTCTGTGATTGGTTTAGAATGTTGTAGTAGATCTGAGTGTTATTTAGTGTTCTTTTTAGAAATTGTAGTGGTTAAGTTTTCATTTTTCAGTATATTAAGATCTATACGCAATTTTATCTCCATAAAATTTCGTGTGCATGCAAGTTACCTTAAGTGAAGTAGTGTATACATTGTGGAAAATGAATGATCATGGTTACAGTTGATTCTGTGTGTTGATGCAACATTCTAAGTTCTATATTGGTTATAGTTGATTCTATGTGTTGATGTACCATTCTGAGTTTAGTTCTATATATTGGATCAAGTTGATTCTATGTGTTATAGTTGATTGGTTAAGTTTTGATTATGTATCAATTATTTGGGTTTCAGTGATTGGTTGATTCTGTGTATTAGAGATTGATGATTGTTTTATGCTGATGATTGAGCATATGTGTTGATATTGGATCCAGTCTGAAAATTTTATGAAATGTGGTCCATGGATGTTGCTGAGGGTTGGAGCCTTCAGTGAGGAAGTCGTAGCTTCCTACTAGTAGTAGCTAGTGATCAGATCAGGGGGTTGGAGCTCCCTTCCAGTAAAATCTGGAGAACAAGTCAAGGTTGTAGCCTTCAATAGGTGGGTTCTTGCGTACTGGTATGAGTCTGCACCAGTACAAGAATGTAAAAAAAAATTTATATTAATAAGTTTTGAAGATTGAGAGAATAGAAGTAGTGGTTT
This sequence comes from Pinus taeda, assembly GCA_000404065.3. NCBI lineage: Eukaryota > Viridiplantae > Streptophyta > Pinopsida > Pinales > Pinaceae > Pinus > Pinus taeda. Next base: position 45,992 of record APFE030962046.1, read on the forward strand.
CATCCCACATTGGGTTACCACCTTAAATCCTAGTGTTCATGTCTGTTTACTTATTTGTGATACTTATTTTCTTCTTACTTCACATATTTACTACTTATCAAATGCCTGATAAATATCTTACATTCTGGTTCAAAGTTTAACAGATAAAGAATTAGTCGTTTTACAAAGATTACTGGGAATACACTAGTTTCTTTTACAACAGTCGCGCATATACACTAGTTGGGTTCACTCAAGTCATGTATACATTTCAGATAATAAAAATTATTATTGTGAGCTTTAAAATACTGATTCACCCCCCCTCTTAGTATTTTTCCCAACAATTGGTATCAGAGTAGGTCCTTCAAAAGAAGCTTGATCATTTGAAGGAAGATATTTCAAGATGAGCAATCAAGACGGTTTGACATCTATCAGACCACCACTTTTCAATAGAAATAGTTTTATATATTGGAATACAAGAACCAGATCCTATCTTCAGTCTCTTGGAGAAGATGTTTGGGAAATTGTGAAAGGAGGTTACCAATATCCCGCTGCAGTTCCCACAGATGCAGTAGAAAAGAAGACATATAAAACTAATTCCAAAGTTGTCAATGCTTTATTGGGAATTCTGACAGAATCAAAATTTGTCAAATTTATGCAGCTAAACACAACAAAAGAAATATGGGACAGAATCATTCGAAGCTATGAAGGCGATACCAAGGTAAAGAGTGCTAAACTCCAAACTCTCATAATTCAATATGAAGATCTCAGAATGCATAATGATGAAAGTATTGTCAGTTTCTTTTTACGTATAGATGAGACTGTAAATCACATGAAAAATATGGGTGAAGAAATAAAGGACACTACTTTAGTAGAGAAAATCTTAATATCTCTAACTCCTAAATTTGAGTCAAAAGTGTTTGCCATTGAAGAGAAGCAGGATCTGTAGACTCTAACTATTTTTCAACTTCATGGGATTGTGGTTGCTTTTGAAATGAGGAAAGGAGGTCCCTCAAAAGTCACATAAGTCACAGAAGTCACATTTAAATCATCTGTAAAAGGAAAAGAAAAGGAGGAATGCAAGGAATCAAGATACATATCAAAAGAATATGAGGTGAACTTTGTAAAGAAACTTCAACTGGGCACTGAAAGGTTCAAAGGTAAGCTTCCCTTCAAATATTTTTCTTCTGGTAGAGTTGTTCATTATGCTACTAAGCGTCCTCATAAAGACAACCATGACAAAGGGAAGGAGTCTGCAAAAAGTAATAGGAGACGCTTTGACAATAGAAGAAGTTATTATACTCATGAAGATAGTGATGGCTTGTCAAATAGTGAATAAGGTGAATCTGATCAAGATCTTAAATTACTCGTGGTTTTTGAGAAAAATATTAATGAGTCTAATGATAAATTTGTGGATGCATTAGAGGAAAATGATTTCTTTGAAGAAATTACTCAACTCAAAATTTGCTTGGAATAAAACAAAGTAGCCATAGATACTTTGAAGAATCAACTGATAGAAAAGGAAAAGAATAATGAGAAGTTAGAATGTGAAGTAGTAAGTCTAAGAAAGGAACGTTAGAAAATAAAAGCTTTGAATCTTAGATTTGCTAAAGGATCTGAAACCTTAGATGAAATTATCAAGGTACAACACTCTCCTCTTATGAAGATAGGTCTTGGATACACTGGAGAAACATCTCAACCAAAAAAGTCTTTATCCACCACAGGAAGTTATCTAAATTCAACAAAAACCAGTAAGCAAAGCTTTAGTAATAAAACAAAAATCAGTCAAAAAAGCTTCACTAATGCAACAAAAATACAATCCTCAGCAAAAGAATAAAGGCATTCCATAGGTAAATCATTTTCACTCCAATCCAAGGATGAACAATAACAGAAGCTCCAGTCAAAAGGTAAACAACACCAGAAGATTCTATGGTCACATAAATTTCTTCTTTAGTGGACAATGTTTCTCATGTTATAATATTGGTCATAAGGTTTCTCAATGTGTTGCATACAAAACTATCATGATTAGAGAATCATGAAAACAAAGGAATGAGACAGGAGTCAAGAAGAACTCCTATAATATATTCTCACCTATTATAGATGAAGATGAATTCTCATTTTGTAATAACTTTGGTCATGAAGAATCTAAATGCAGGAGAAAATTATAGCCAACATCTCAAAACGAGAAATTATCAACAAATTTTAAGGTATGGAAAAGGAAGGAGGTACAGTTTCAAAGTTGTGGCATAGCATTGTTTGCAGAAGGGCAAGAAAATCAATGGTACATTGACAACATATGCTTGATAGGCGATAAAAATTCATACAATTCTTTAGAGAAAGAAAAGAATGTCACATTTGGAAATGACTCACCTATTGTCATTAAGGGTAAAGGCTCTATTTTTCTAAAAGAAAAAGCTAAATTTGGTAATGTTATGTATGTTGATGGATTGCAACATAACTTGTTGAGTGTTAGCCAAATGTGTGATCAAGGAAATGAGGTGGTATTCCGATCACAAGAATGTCTGGTTCGTGAACTTGACACATGAAAGACCATAATAAAAGGAACAAGAACCCTGAGCAATCTGTATATATTGAAAGGTGGCCAAGAACAATGTTACCTAGGCAAGGTAGAAGAAAACTGGTTATGGCACAGAAGGTTCGGGCATCTAAGATTTTCTCAAATAAGAAAATCAAACAGGATTAAAATTGTTTGTGATCTACCCTACATCACCATACCATATGTAAGTCATGCCAATTCGGTAAGGAAACCAGAGTTTAATTCAATGCCAAAGAAGGATCAACAAGTAAGCCTCTTGAACTTACACATAATAATTTGTGTGGAATGGTAAGGAAAAAGTCACCTCATGGAGAACAATACTATATCGTATTCATTTATGACTTTTCTAGATGTGTTGGATCGGTCTTTTGAAATAGAAAGATGAAGCATTTGATAAATTTAAAGTCTTCAGAGAATTAGTTGAAAATGAAGTAAATCTAAAAATTAAATGTCTCATATCTGATCAAGGAGGAGAGTACATATCAGATGAATTCTTTGGTTTCTGTGAACAACATGGCATAAAAAGACAATTTTATGTAGCTAAAACTCCTTAACAAAATGGTGTAGCAGAAAGAACAAATAGAAATATTCAAAAAATGGCTCGTTCTATGCTTGATGAGTCTGGAACTCCTGTCACCTTCTCGAGTGAAGCTACACATACTGCAATAAATATTCTGAACAAGGCTCATGTTCGTGTGAATAGTGATAAGACTCGGTGTGAACTTTGGTATGGTAAGCCTCCCACTGTAAGAATTTTAGATTTTTTGGAAGCAAATATGTCATCAAATGAAGCTATAGAAGAAGAAGGAATACTTCTTGGTTACTCATCTAGAAGTAAAGGATATAAATGTTACAATAAGGGACTTCAGAAAATTTTTGAATGCATTGATGTTGTGATTCACGAAGCACGCACAGGACCCAAATAGGTAACATCAACAAAAGAGGATGATGATGATGAATGCTTTCCCACATTAAGTCACAATGATATAGAAGAAGAAACTAATGAAGCAACAAAATAAGATACATCAAACAAAGAAAATGCTCCATCCAGGTATGTTCAAAAGAATCATCCAAAAACTCAAATTCTAGGAGAAAAGGAAGCTGGGGTACAAACAATAAGAACTCTTGTAGGATCTTCTAGTTATCTAACTTTATTACCCACCATTGAACCACAAAATGTAAATCAAGCTAGTAAAGATGAATGTTGGGTTAAGGCCATGAATGAAGAACTTGATCAAATTGAAAAATGATACTTGGGAATTGGTTCCAAGGCCTCATGATAAAAATGTTATAGGGAAAAAATGGATATTCAAAAAAATAAGTTGAATGAAAATGGAGAAGTTAGTAGAAACAAAGCTACACTTGTTTGTAAACGTTATGCTCAACAAGAAGGTATAGACTTTGGAGAAACATTTGCACCTGTACCCAAAATTGAAGCCATAAGAATGCTTCTTGCATTTGCAAGTTTCCCAAATTTCAAAGTTTTTCAAATGGATGTAAAATATGCCTTCTTTAATGGAGATCTAGAAGAAGAAGTATATATTGAAACACTAGAAGGATTCATTTTGGGGAATGATGAAAACCTTGTATGCAAACTCAAAAAGGATATATATGGGCTAAAAAAAAATCCACGGGCATGGTATTATCGTCTTGGAAAATATCTTCAACAACATGGTTTCACAAAAGGATTCGCAGATAACAACTTGTACACAAAAATTAAGGGTGATAAACTGCTAATTATTGTTGTTTATGTTCATGATATCATTTTTGGCAGTAATGAAGAATCTATGAGACAAAACTTTGCTTATGTTATGCAACAAGAATTTGAAATGTCTTTACTTGGGGAACTAGCCTATTTTCATGGTCTACAAGTACAACAAGCAAAATATGGCATCTTTCTCTCACAAACAAAATATCTCAAGAAAATTTTGAGGTATGGGATGGAAGGATGCAAACCTATATGTACTCCCATGATGACAGGATGTAGCCTCATATCTAATGATGATTCTTCTGCAGTAAACCAACCAGAGTACAAGTCTGTGATTGGCAGTCTACTTTATCTAACAGGTACCAGACCAGATATCATGCATGTAGTTGGGATTGTTGGACATTTCCAAACCAACCCAAAGGAATCAAATCTTTAGGCAGTAAAGAGAATATTCAAATATCTCCAAGGAACCCAAGATTTTGGTCTATGGTATCCTAAAGATGCAGACCTTACCCTTCATGCATACACAGATGCAGATTGAGCTAGCAATGTTGATGACTGAAAAAGCACTAGTGGAGGTTCATTTTACATGGGGCCCCGATTAGTATCTTGGTTCAGCAAGAAACAAAGCTCCATTTCCTTATCTAAAGTAGAAGCAAAATATGTAGTTGTTGCATCTTGTTTCATACAACTTCTCTAGATGATGCAAACATTACAGGATATACAAATCAAATTTTCTCCACCCTTCTCCATTCTATGTGATAATACAAGTGATATTGATATTTCGAAAAATCCTATTTTGCACTCCAATACCAAGCATATTCCTATTAAGTATCACTTTCTATGAGAACAAGTGCTTGAGAAAAAGGTTAAATTGGAGTATGTTCCCTCCAAAGAACAAGTTGTTGATATATTTACTAAACCTCTTCCCAGAGAAGCATTTGAATATCTCAGACAAAAACTAGGAGTTGTCTTGGTCTCACGTTGTTGTTAAATTAGTTTTCTCAGTCTATAGGTGACAATTCAGAAGGTTGTTGGTTATACGTGAGTTTCACGAAGTATAGTCATGTATATATGCATGTTTCTTTGCAAAAAGTTGCGTATGTTTTTCTTTGATAGAAAAATAGTGAGACAGACTCTAGATCAGCTACTGACATGCTTCTGACAGCTATGATTTGATTTCTCTTGGTCCCATGATGATGGGTACAGTCTGCTGACATAGTATTGAGTTATTTTTTTCTCATTGATATTTCTTTGATTGATGAAGATGATGAATGAGTTGTTGAATATCAACAGGTATCATAGGTTCAGGGAGAGCGGTAGCCTTACAGAATATAATGCATTTTTGGCATTCTGGTTGCTAAAGTATGCTATTTTAAAGATCTTTTGGTCTTTAAATGTCATCTATATCATTTTATGTAAAGGTCATGTAAATACCTATGATGTAATAATTGACAGATTTAGTCATGTATGGACTTTTGAGATCATGTGAAATATGTAATCCCACTTGGTTGGGGGGTTGTATTTAAATGTATTCCCACTTGGTTGGGTGATTGATCTAAGTATGGGTCCTTGGTGATAGGAAGGTCATAGTCATAGAGTCATATAACTCATTTTAAATACATCAAATATTTCAGCATGTGCTCAAGGGGAGCATGTTCAAATAATTCAACATGTGCTCTGGGGGAGCATGGTCAGTATGCATATTCAACAATTTAGATATGGAAGTCATTTAACATTGGTCAGCCCTTTTCCTTTGATGTCAAAGGGGTAGAGTATCTTGGTGTTTGGAGAATAGATTGATGTTTTGAAAAGCTTTGTGCTTGGCTTGATGTTATTTACAGGTTGTGGTGACCAAACACCAAAGTTGTTGCCATAAAGTCCAAAGGAAGGGATGGTTGGATTATGATGCATGTGTTGTCCTTGATGGAAACTCACTTATAACAAAATTCACAGGTCAGTTCAGAGGTGATAGAATGAATACTACAGAATACCATAATGAATACAGTTGTGAAAAAATCATGACAATTCAAAGGAATTAGTTCAAAAGAATGAAAAAGTTGGAAGTTCAAGAACTATACGTGGGTTATGTTAAACCAAGTCGCATATGCAAGTGAGTTTAGTGAAGAAAAGTAGTGTATGGTTTTTGTACCATGGTATTCTAAATACCATGTGTCCTTACCATGGTATTGGATCTCGTCGAAGATTACCACCGTGTTGAAGCCTCAAAAATTGTTGCGTACAACATTGGAGGAAAACCACCTGGTCTAGACCTTGGTTGGCAGCTCCTTTTCAATTTTGTGTAGTGGCTCTGGCTGGGGGTAATGGGACTAGTTTCCCAATATAAATTATGATAATGCTGATGGGATGATATATGATAGTTCGGTGGAATGTTTAAGCTAAAAGTAATCTAATCTAAACTAATAATCACATGCATATATCCTAATTGAAACATTTTCTAGCTATTGCTACACCCGGGAATAAGACTGACACAAGCGATCTACAATAATGTCCTAAAGCAATTGGTAATAAAGATCATTCAACTGCAATAGGAAGTGAAATTATGTTAACAATAATCATTTTGGATAAATAGTTAGCCAAAATCATTGTGAAAGATATATCACGTAAGAAATTATTCATATATTCAGAATAAATTTAGGTCATCACCATAAAAAAGTGCAATAATGCTAACCAAGCTTTAATCTTTCATACATAAACAATTTAAAGCAAAATTACTACTTAATACATAAACAAAGAAAAATCACGAGATGAAAGTACCATTTGTAATAAGTTCTGCTCATGTGTTTCAGCAATATTGACCTACATCCAATCAATCCAACACCATCTAAGAGTACAAAAGTGCAATTTCAGTAGAAGATGCCAGATAAGATAAAAATAAATCTTGTTCCATTCATTTCACCAGAACTTCCTCAAAGGGACAGAAGTGCATGTTTTGAATATTTTTTCTAATAAAATTTTTGGACCCCGTCTATATGCATGAGAGGGGTTTAAATACTAAACTATAAATTATAATAATAGATTATTACAAAAATAGTTGAGGAGGTTTAAACGACCTTCCTCAAATTGTGCAAGACAAAAGAAAAATTGAATTTAAAATCTGGTGACTAACTCCTTTGCATTCGATCTTTAAGATTACAGATGTTCGTCATGAGTTTGAGCTGTGATGGTGGGCTGATCACAGATTTCAACTACCCAGTGAATATGACATCGGTCAGTACTGGAAGCATTTTCTGCATGGAAGAGGTTAGGCATTGCAGGGTCATCCACTGGCTGTAAGGTTTAACTAAATATTGCCAGCACGCTTCCCAATTTAACTTGGTCATTTGTGTAATCGCTTCCTCCTTTTCTCTTGTTGCATGTCTCCACTGTTGTTCGAGTTGTTTGGTATTTGAAAGAAAACATGGTACAAACTCTGCCACCACGTTTGCGCTCTGTATATTTTCGTTGATGTTTTCAATAACAGAGCTTGTTGCTACTGTTGTGACCGTTGTTGCCTTTTCTGCTTGCCTAATTCGAGAATCCCAGTTTGCAAATAAAATTTATTTGTGTGATTCCTGCACTATAGGCAAATCAGCCTTCCTCCCAACCTCTAAATTCTGCCAGGTGATGAAGTTAGAAACTATTTTCAAGATTTAATTATATTCAAGTCTCATGTCAACGACTTGACTCGTTAATTTGCTGGGAGTGTAGGCTGAGCACTTCGATTATAAACTGATCAATATTTGGGTTGTCCTTATACTTATATGTTAGTGCTTGTATCTGCACTTCCTTTTATGTTATTGGCTTGATGTTTTATTTGCATATGCGCGAATTCTTGTTGGAGCTTGGCTATTTGCAATTCTTCTTGTTGGTTAGATTTTTCTTGCTCTAACTGTTGTTCCAACATCATAATTTTATTTTCCTTTTATTTGAGCAACATTTGTACTTCTATTTCTTTGTCAATGGTCATTGTAGCGTAGGCTCCTGCAAACTAAGATATTTTAGTAAGGTTGTCAGATGGGTCGATGGGTGACTCTTTCCAGACAATATCCATTGGTTCATTCTCAAGAGTAATAGCAATTGTAATGTCCAACTTCTGCTTTTTCCTCTGCCTTTTGACAACAACATTGTGGGTTGGGCTATAGAACACATCTAGGGGAGCGATCTCCTCAAATATTAGAATAATTTTAGAGGTAGGAGAGGTAGGAATGTGCTCTACCTCTTGAGTACTTAAAGTTTTCTCTACTGTAATTTCTTGAGTTGTTTTTTGTTGTGGAGTCTGAGGCTCAGGTGCTTGTTTCTATGTATCGAGCTTTGTATTAAAATGCTCCCATTCTTTCTCCAAATCAATCACCAGTGGTTTTTTTGACTAGGTGGAGGTGGAAAGAATTTCAGCCTGTTTTCTAGCTGAGGTTTGCTCAACTTCCTTTTCTGTAGATTGGGTTGTATCCTTTTCTGACTCTTTGCTTTTGCTTCCCCCATTCTGTGACTGTTGCTCTGATTTTTCTGACTCCCTGGTAGATTTTTCTTGGGACTCTACTTGGGAATCATCTCTAGAATTTCCTTTGGAACTTCCTTCTAGGCTTACGCTGGGAGTCGACTCCCTTATTGGTTCAATAAATAATTGGTCTAATGGGAACTTTAACAATCTCCTTTCTATGTATTGATGAAGGTCCCAAAGCTCTTCTTGGTCAAAAAGTAGTGATGACATGTGCTTCACTTCTGTGAATGTCTCTTTCTGTAGGAAGATGTCATCAAATGCATCTTCCTCATGACTGAATACTTTCACTTTTCCCAGGTAGTGAATTCTCTGGCAGTGCCATTGGGTCATACTGGCGACCTAGGAATTTAGGTAATTTTATTGATTACATGACCTCTACCTCTCTGAATGCATGACCCAGATCGTGCAGTGAAAATTCTCCACACTATAAGGGAAATGTAGGCCAAATGGCCTTTTATGCTTCCTTTAATCCTTTGCTTAGCCCACCCTCACTAGTTGTTTAATAGGATATCTCTCTGGCCATCAATTTATCTGGAACATAGTATGGTAGGACATGAGGTGAGGTGATGCTCCCCAAAACCCTTATATATGTGAATATTTCCTCCCCAAAACATTTGGCCACAGGGAGGATATCTACCTCAACTTCCTTTGAAAATCTAGGGGCATCTCCATTGTAAACCTGTTTATGGATGGGGAGCATGACCCCATGAAAATTTTTGTAAAAATGCGGGTAAAATAGAGACTCCCACATGTCCTTATTATATATATGGATGGGAAGTGGATCTTTCAAAGTCCACTTCCATCCCATTATAGGAAATTTTGAACCAAAAAAATTTGCATCCATCACATAGGCACTCAAAAAAAATGGAGGGTAAACCCCCGTTGAGTCACTCATTTTCCTCATATAATCAAATATTCCTTCCTTCTCTACTACATGTAGTATCTGAGAATAAAGAAGACATTTCTGATTTCTCAGGCGCAACTGCATAGGCCTTCTTTTCCATCGCTCCCATAGACTCCTTTCGTGGATTTTCCCTGAAAAATGGAGAAAAAGAGAAGCTATCAGATACACAGAGATAAGAATGAATGTAAGCTAGGATAATACAGATGACTTGAAAAGTTGATAAGAAAGGAGTTTTATTTGAACGTAAGTGAGAAAATATTATATCACCTTGGATGGATTTTCACACATAAATGACATAAACTTTTACTAAATGCCCACTAATGGTTCATTATCTCTTAGCTTTAATTCTCTTTAATGTCCATGTCGTAAGTCGGGAAGAAAGATTCTAGGGTGATGAGCCTTTAAATCGCGAGAATGAAGATTTTGCGATTTGCGAAGCAATATCACATATTGAATTATCGCGTTATGTATGTATGTTTTCCTTATTGTTTCTGCGATATGTGAGATCGGGTTTCTTACTACTATTTCTAGAGCATAACTCATTGGTCAGGTTTTCTTGTGTAAAGTATTTTCCATTAAGCAGCAGACCTAAATACTTGTCTGTGACATACCCGGGAGTGGGTCCAGGTTTCTATCGCATTTCACAATTTCGACAGGCAGTGTTTTACGATGTTCCTTTAAATGTCCTAAATGCGATGTAGTAAAGGAATTGTTGCTATCGCGATTTTGTATTTCGCATATTTTAAGGTAATATTTTTAAGGTGCGCCTTCTGAGAATAGTGATATGTGATGTGGGCCTTAGTTTTAATAAAATGCCTTAGGACTTAGTTTATATAAGAAACGTACTAGTTTCAAAATGATAAAGCATGGAGTCATCTTTTGATTGATTTTCGCTAGATTTGGTGGATTAGAAAGGCATTTCGACCATGCTTGATTGTGCGATATGTGGGAAAGGGAGACATTTAACAGTTTTTTTATTGATGTCTTGTTTTATTCAAAAATTAATAAGGAAATTGCCTAAATGCTAAACATATTTTTGGAAAGATTTTTTAAAGGGTCCCCATTTATTAATGTAATATTGACTACGACTATTAACAAATGGGGGGTTGTTGAATAGCACAACAATTGGCGATTCACTTGGAAGAACCAGTTATCTCTGAGAGTTTTTCTTAATTTCTAAAACTTCCAAAATAAAGATGATTTAGAAAATAAAATTTACAGGAAATATAAGATAAGTCATACTACTCTTTGAATATTTAAACAATATCTACTTAATTATCATCCTTTTGATTATCCTCAGCTCATAAGAAAGCTACTTTGTCTACATCAGTCATTACTTGATTTTAAAGATAAAAACAGGGAGCCTCTTCTGAGATCAGTTTTTGGTATACTCAGTTATCATAGGTAGACCCTCTGCTGCTAGAAGGCGTTCATAGCCTCGACAAGGTTACCTTCTAACTAGCAATGATTCAGTATCCCACCAAGGTCAGAATACAATTTTTAAAGATAAGCTCAAAGGGTACACTTATTTTCTGAAATAATTATTTTTTCTTCAAAATTTCATTTTTTTATTGCTTAAAGGACAATTTCTTGGTTTGGTGGCCAAATTTGACAATGCCATTCACTTGATTATAACTTTAACTAAACAAGTTGGCTCTTGATGAGACCCCTTGTCTTTTGATGCAATCTCAAGACATTACCCTGTTTTGATATGCAGTATTGGTAATGTCAGCTAGTTACAACCTTATGATCATGGTAAGAGAACTCTTAATGAGACATATTATCCTTTAAGTTTTAAGTATATTTTAGAATTACACTCTAAAAAATGTAAACTAAATTGATGGGGAGAATCATTGGCTCGCTAAGAGCATCTGGATGACAATTGTAGAGTTTTAAAGATGCTTTTCTGTAGAGAGACTGTGCTTTGTTATTGATATTTTTCTTGATTGATGTAGAGGCAAGATTCCTTTCTAAAGTTAAGTTTATCAAAGATCAAATAATTTTGGTAGAGAACAAGCAATTTGAGAGTAACATGACTTAATTCTATATTTTATGAGTGAAAGTTTTTTTCATAATAATCTTTACATACACAAGCAAAAAGTAAAAATTAAAAAGAGACTATCATTTGTAAAGCCAAAAGTAAATGTTTTTCAAATTGTATTATTCTTTCTAGAAAAATAAAATAAAGGCGATAATATACAGTGAATAGAAGAGATCATCTTCTATGGAAAATATTTATTTAAGATCTGCCCATTAACAGGTAGAGATTCTCTCTTGCCTGATAAATCTTGCAATAAAAATTTTAATGGGCCTATTTGTTCGATAATCTGAAACGGGCCAAGCCACATTTGTTGGAACTTGGTATGCTTACCATTTTCCTCATGGGCTTTATCCCATTTCAATATTAGGTCTCCAAGTTGAAATGATTTTGAACTTACAAAATGTGAATCAAAGGAAGCTTTGACTAAATGTTGATGATGTGCGTGTGAGATTCTAACTTTTTCCCTTTCCTCTTCAAGCTTAAGGATTTGTAACTGTCTAACTTTCATAGAAGAGGAGGGAGTTTCTTCAATGAACTAAACTAGGGCTAAAGAGGGAATAGAAACATTTGTAGGTAAGATGAATTCTTTCCCATAGACCAAATTAAAAGGAGAAGTTCCAATGGAGGCCTCTGAGTTATTCGATCTACCCATAGAGCAAACATTAAAGAATTATGCCAGTTCTTCTGATTTTGGTTAACAATTCATTTGATAATCCTTATGAAATTTTTGTTTGTAGATTTAGCTAACCCATTTCCCTGTGGATAATATTTAGCAGAGTACTTCAGCTTGAAACCTCTTTTAAGAGAAAATTCTGTCATAGTATTGCCTGGAAAATAAGATGCATTATCAAACATCATGGCAGATGGTAGACCAAATATGGTAATGATAAATTGATTGATGAATTCAATGATGTTTTTAGAATTGGCTACCTTGAGTGGAATTTCTTCCACCCATTTTTTGAAGTAATTAGTTGCTGTAAAAATATATCTATGCTGCTTAGAAGAATGAGGAACGATCTCACCTATTATGTCCAATCCCCATTTCTCAAAAGGTTGTTCAATATTCACCGATTATAATGGTAATGCGGGTTTTCTTTATCTCCTAGCAGCTTTCTATCAAACTTTACATCTCCTTACATAACTGTGTGCATCCTTGAATAATGTTGGCCAGTAATAGCCAACATGCAAGATTTTAAGTGTAGTGGTATCTGCTCTGAAATGTCCACCAGTTGGTCCATCATGTAGTTCCTGCAACACCTTTTCCGCCTCAGATTTTTCAAGGCATCTAAGTAAAACAGAACCATAATTTATTCTAAACAGTGCATCATCGAAAATTTGATATTGTCTAGTTTTTAGCCTCAAGGCCCTTCTCTTCTTATAGTTTAAGTGCGTTGGAGCATATCCATTTCTTAAGTAAAATATGATATCAGCATAACTTGACTCAGTGTCGCTAAGGCTTACCTCATAGACTTGTACATTATCACCTAAGTCTTGTAGTGTTGATAAAGCAAATGCTCCTGCTAACATTCTGCAAAAACCTTGACCTTTTACAAATTTTTGTCCGTCTGATTTCAATGTCATATTCTTGCAGAGTTGTTACCCAATTTTCTCTCTTTTTCCCTACATCCCTTTGTATTAACAGATATCTCACCACTGAGAACAACACTATTAATTTGGTGTAGGTTTTGAGGAGAAAAGGTCTGAAGTGTTTTATTTATTTGAAAACAGCAAAAGCTTGTTGTTCAACATTTGAATAATTCAATTCAGCGCCCTGCAAATTGGAGCTAAAGAAAGAGATTGGGGCTTCAACTTTTTCTTCATTGACTTGTGTTAATATGGTTACATATGATTTCTCAGAAGTGAAAGTATAAAGAATGAAATTATTTAAAAAATTCAGAGTCGCTAAAGAGGGAGCATTAATGATTGCTTGTTTCATCAAATCAAAAGCCTCGTGTTCTGTGTGTCCCCATTTAAAAAGTGATTTTTTCTTTATCATAGATCGAAGAGGTAAAAAAATTCATGACATGTCAGGGACAAATCTGTAGGTTTTAACCCCATACAGAAATTACCTGCATACGAATTCTAAATCACAAGAAAAATAAAAATGCGAGAGCATAACACATAAAACACTTATACACAGATATTTCCCACTGGATCCCAAAACCGGGACTACCAGCTTGATTTTTCATTATGTTCCTTTCAATGTTACAATACATATTTATACATGCCGAAGCATCCAATACCATGGACCAAAAAACCATCGCGTCCAAAACCATGGACCGAAAACCCTAGGTAGGTTCGCCCAACCTAATATAGGGTCCAAAAAAAAAATTCCTAGGGCGCTACCCCAGACCATGTAGAGGGGGGCTACACACCCCCCTCAAACCCCCCAGATAGGGGGGGCTTCCACCCCCCCCGTGACCACCCCACTATGCAATCGGTGCAATGAAGGGGGGCCTCTGCCCCCCCTCTAACCCCCCAGTTCACTACATAGGTTAGTCATGGAAAGAAAATAGCATGACTCAACATTCTCCCACTTATTGTTTTCTTCCATAGGGGGCCACAAGAGAGCTTAGTCATTTCTCCAACCCTAAAATTCCCATTGTTTCTCTACACCAGGAGAACATCTCACAACTCACAGATTTTGTCAATGCATTTGCAGTATTATTCAAAGTGTCCACCTTTACCAACAACACCTTTTTGTCTTCTATCATATCCCTCACAAAGTGATAATGAACATAAATGTGCTTTGTCTTTGAATGATAAGCAGGGTTCTTTGCCAAGAAAATCACACTTTGGCTGTCACAGTCTATCCTTATAGCTCCCTGTACTAACCCCATACTTGAACACAATATTTGCAACCAAATTGCTTCCTTGCTTTCATGAGTGGCTGCTATGTATTCCGCCTCTGTAGTTGATAGCGCCACTACCGATTGTTTCTTACTCATCCAACTGACTGCACCTCCAAATAGGTTAAACACATACCCACTTGTAGATCTTCTCTGATCCAGATCTCCAACCCACTCTGCATCAACAAAGCCACAGATATCCAACACTCTGTCTAATCCTGGTCTTCCTTGGTAGCACAAACCATAATCAATAGTGCCACACAAATACCTGAAAACCCGCTTCACTGCTGTCCAGTGCTCCATCCCTGGTTTTGACATAAACCTGCTTAATACTCCCACTGCATGTGCAATGTCTGGTCTAGTACAGACCATGGCATACATCAAGCTACCGACTGCACTTGCATATGGAACATGGGACATGTGCTCTTCCTCTTCTTGTGTCTTGGGACACTTTTCAGCAGATAACCTCACACCTACAAGAATAGGAACCTTCACCGGTTTACTATCCTTCATATTAAACCTCTGCAATATTGTCTCGACATACTTCCT
>APFE030962048.1:0-10399 GCA_000404065.3 Pinus taeda
TAGGTCTGCCAAATCCTGCCACTCCAGCTCTCTCTGAGGGGCATTTAAGGGAGCAACATTGAGGGCAACTGGTGCAACTGGAGTCCCCATGGTCACTTGGATTGTTTGGCAAATAAATTATTGTCTCTTAGACTGGGAAATAGTAAAGACAACTGCCTGAGTACAGAGGTAAATTTGAAGAATGAAGGGTAACAGGGCAAGTCCACAACAATTGAAATACTGTTTTGGTTCCTTGAGAAGGCAAGTTATAGTGTCTAACAGACCTTTCTCAGCAATTGAGTGCAGGTTACGGGTTCTAGTTCACGACTGCGCGAACGAAGAATGCAGGTTTTCACTGAAAATTCAGTCTAAAACGGCTCGGCTAGTGAATTTCGACCGTTAATTTTTCAAGAGGGAGCTGGGTGCAGGTAATTTTATGGTGAATTTATGCGTTTTCTGTGCTCACAGTGATTTTTTGCTATTACAGAGAAAAACCAGGTTTCAGAGAAGTTTGCACGAACAAATACCTGGTAAATCGATGGCCTGGGTCGGAGAAGCAGGTGGGTAGGCGCGGTGAAGATCTCCTGGTTGTTTCGAGCAGGTTGGTGAAGTTTTGGTCGTAAAACACATGCAGAGAGTGCAGCAATTTTTTTACAAAAAGTACAAAAAACGCGCAAAATTTGACAAAATATGGCTTTTTCGGGTGATTGGCGCCTTTTTTAAATGACGTCAGCATGACGTCACCAGGTGGGTCTGGGTTGGATGACTTCAGCATGACGTCATCAGGTGACGTCGCGGCCTATGATCGGTCCACGGGGGCGGTGAGATGGTGGACAGGTGGACCAGTGGTGGGCGGGGCGCGCGGTCGTGGCACTGACGCAGGCGGTGAGGGGGCGCTGATGTTGGCAGACAGGTGGCACGATATCGGACCACCTCCTATACGGTGAGGAATCTGTCAGAGGGGGCTCCGATGGAATTTGGAGGCGACGCGTGGACCCTGTATGACATCAGCGTCTGACAGATATCGGACGATATCTATCGGACGTCGGGGCCGCTCCGAAATTCGCGTCGACTGTTGGATTAAAAGAGCTCGATCGGACAGTTATCTGCACGGAGGATACGGTCATCGGGCGGGGATTAAAATAATAATTTTCCTTGGAACTTGCGCCCGGCGGGACCCTTCGAATTTTTAAAGAATTTGATGGTTTTGCAATGTATTTCTTCGTTAAATCGTATATAACCGCAAACTTTGGAAAAAGGGCGGAAACCATGGTTTATAAATGATTTATTTGGAAAATCGCTCAGGGTATCAAAACTTAGGATAAGAGGGTTTTTGATGAAATTTTTCATGTAAAAAAGCGGAAATGGGTCCCGACCTTAGGATAAGGCGGGGAAGGTGGGTTTTTCATGCATTTTTTTCTTTTGAGCGGGTATAAGGGTAGAAAAGGGGTTTTTCCAAGGTTTTTATGGAAAAATGAAGGATTGAATGGGCCACTGAGTTCTGGGGAGATAAGAGGTTAGGCTTGGGTTCTTGAGCTAACCAGATGTTAATTCAATTCCCTTAGTAGTGAACTATATGGCTATAATGCCAAGGAGGGGGTATTTATTAAATGCTTAGGATTTATACACCATGGTGTTATAGTAGTAGGGAAAGGGAAACATAGGGAGCTAGATAATAAAGGTTAAAGGTTAATATGGAGGGAGAAGGTGAATGAAGAGTGATGTTACTAAGTTTTCTTGAAAACAACTTAGTTTAAAGAGTAGATCAAAATGAAAAGAACTTTACACAAGAAATGTGGCTTCTAAAGGCCATAAGAACCAACATAAAACCTTGAATCTCTCTTATAAACACATCTTGTGAAGGGAGGTTAGTAATGAGTGATGAATCAGGAAAAAGGGAAGCTAGACATGCTTCATTATGTTGTTTTCCTTGTATTTGACTGGCAAAGTTTCAGCTTGGGAACCTTAGCCTCTCTGCCTAACTACTGATTTGCCAAGATTAAACAGTTTGGACAAATTTCTTTCTCTATTCTACAACAGAAATTGAAACATGGCATGATCCAGATTAGGCTGTTGGATCATCCATCAAAACTTTAATAGGCATGAAGGCACGTACACACCTTGCCTTTCCTTGGAAATATGGGATCTTTGAATCAGCAAAGTAGAGCATATTTGGCATTTGAATATGCCAATCATGAAATATGAAACCTATTGGTATAGGTATCCAACACCTTCAACGCAGAAATGCTTTCAAACAAAGGCAGTAGTGCACATTTGTATAAAAGCTTCCTTATCAAAATCAAAACGATTGGTCCAGTTCCATAAAAGAATATCCCTGAAGTACAATAGTGCAACTTCAGGGTTTAAGTCATATACAAAACTTTACGACCCTTTCTAAATGCATGAAAGGGTCTATAAATACTACTAAACTAAAAATCTATGAAAACAAAATCCTACTTAATTGGTATCAATTAATAATATCTATCTTCTTCGCAGCGATCTGACAGTCAGCGATGTGAAACATCACTCAGGCTGTTTTCCTTTAAACCTGAGTTGACTTATCGCAAGCATTGGTTCCACTTCGGGTGGTCTGTTGAGGCGAGAGCTGAGTTGGGCAGCAAAGGTGGCATCTTGAATATCGGGGATAATATACCCGATCGCATCTGTGAGGCATTTGAGGGCAGCTCTCTGGCTGTGCGGCTTCACTAAAAAGAACCAATAGGCATCCCATGTCAAGTTGTTAATTCCCGCAATTAACCTTCCATTTTTCTCCAGGTCTGGGTAACATGAGTGCTCCAATATCTTCGTCGTTGTTAATTGGCCTGGAGTACATTGAGAAATCATGTTATACAAGTAAAGAGTATTATTAACCAAATTACTAGTGGTTGTCTTGCATCTTGAAATCGCTCTTTCTGCCTTCATTAACTGAGATTTCCATTCTGTAAATAATATTTCTTTGTGCGATTCTAGAATCCTTGGTAGGTTAGCTACCTGTCCCTGATCGGTATCTTGCCATGCCAAAAAATTTGTCAATGTTTCTTCGGCTTAATCCAAATCTGTCCTTGCCTTTTCTACTTTTTCACTTATGGATGCCGCTAAGTCGCATAATGGTTCTGCCTAGGTGATTTACTGACACAAAAGCTTAATCTGATTTATCAATCCTTTGTTTAATTGAAATGCCTCTGCTTTAAACTCATCTATCTGTGGGAGCTTTTTTGCTTGCTCAAGTTGAGCTGATAATTGAGCGATCTGCTCATCTTTGGATTTTAGCATTTGTTCATTTGATGCTTTTAGTTGCACCAATGCCTCCGATAGCTCCTTTTGCTTTTGGACTGCACTGTTGTCAATCCTCTGTTTCTCTTCCTACAATTGTTTAGTCATCTCATTGTTTATTTGTTGTTGTACTAGCAATTGTTGTTCTGCCTGCTCTGCCTTTTGCTACGCTTCCAATCTTTTGTCTTCAATAAACTACTCACCTCCGATGCTTTGTCTATTGTCGCCACAGAATAAGCTCTAGCATATTGCGATAGCTTTGTCAAATCATCAGAGGGGTCAAATTCCTCTTTCCATATCACATTGCCCGTTACTGTTTGTTCTGGGAATAAAGAAGGTTGATCAATCCTTCTCCTCTTCCTATTTCGCTTCACTACAGCTTTATGCCTTGGGCTTTAGAAGACATCCAAGGGAGGAATCTATTCAATCTGCAAAATGACTTCGCCGGAAGGATCCTTTGGGATTATGTCTTCTTCTTTTGATTTGGGTGGGTCATTGGTTTCACCTGAAACCTGCTTTGAAGTCGCCTCTTGTGTATTGACTTCTTTTGAAGTCTCTTCATCTTTAGAGCATTCCAGATTGCCGATAATTGAATTAAATTGCTGCCATTCCTGGAGCAATGTCGGATCAATCTGTGTATCTTCCTTTGTATTTAAACTGCTCTGTTCTTGCTCTTTTGTCTGGGTCTCTTCTTGTTTTTGCTCATGCACTTCCTCCTGTTTCTTTGATGTAATAGTAGGTTCTTTATCAAGACGCTACTCAGGCTCGCTTGATTCTGTTGTTGGAGTCGTTGCTAACAGATCTAGAGGCAGAGTTTGCAACCTCTGCTCTCTAAGTCTGTTGAATTCGACTAGCCCTTCATCTTTGTATTCAATTATGGTGAGCGATTTAAGTTGATACATTGACTCGGCCGATGCGAACAAGTCCTCAAATCTGTCTTTTTTATTCTCGAACTTGGTCAATTTGGCCTATTCGAGTGCATTATAGGCGACTTTGTTTGGATCAAATCACCTACTCGATAGAGTTGCCAGGTTTAATGAATTTATTTTCTCAGCTTCTTTCTCTGCATGTTTGAAATCATGCAGAGTGTAGATACCAATTCTCAAAGGAAAATAGGGCCAGACGTGCTTCTTAGCTTTCTTCAGAGTTTGTGTAACCCCATCGGTGATGATCTGATAGGCTATTTCCCTGGCCAGTAGTTTATCAGGGATGTATAGAGGAAGAACGTGGGGTTTAGCTTGACTGCCAAAAGCTCTGATATAAGTGAACTTTTCCTCCCCGAACCAACTCCCTATGGAAGTTAAATCCACCCCTGCCTGATAAGAAATCTTAGGGGGAGGCTTATTGAAAATAGAATGATGAATGGGCAAGATGAAGCCATTGCAGATTTGATACAAATGGTGCTTGTAGTTGGTTTTCCACAACTTTTGATGGTATATGTGGATGGGTGCGGGGTCTTGCGATGTCCACCTCCATCTGAGCACAAGAAATTCAGAATTAAAACATAGGACATCTAATATATATGCACTGTAGTAAAATGGGGCAATGAACCATTCAGTGACGCGGGACTTGAATCTAAAATCAAGAATTGTGGATGCTAATTTATCAGACAGTATATCTTCCCAATCCATTATTTCACCACTACATGTTGCCTCCATTAAGGGGACCATTTCTATGGTAAAATTGGCGAAATCATGCAATCCCCACAACTTGCACATCATTATCCCAGCATAGCAATAAGGAGAGCATAGAGAATCGACAGAGTACTTACCCGAAGATTCGTGCTTGTGCTTTGCTGGATTTTGTCTCCAACCCCGAATGGGTTCAGATTCAGTCTCATTCTCAGCTCGAAATTTCTCTAGGAATTCCGTGTTATATTTCTTCTCTGCCTCCGGTAAATGATACATTTACCTTAAATCCTCGGCTCGAAAGGAACCGAAAATTCTCCCATCTGTGGTACTGAAAGTTCTATCGGTAATTGGGATTTCCTGAATCGCCCATCTAACCACACCTGTATATGGGAGGATTTTCTCCCGAGCCGCTATTCGATGAAGAAAAGAGTTGGCTAAATCGCTTAGATTAGCCTCGGATTTGCTAGTGCTGTCAGCTGAGACTTGTATTGCTGTCACCCTTGGCTCTTCAGCTTCAATCAGATTATAGGTGCCTTGCCAAGTAGCTCTGACAAGTCCTAGGCATGTAGTGTCTGATATTAGCCCTTTCTTTTTAGTGCTTGGATCAACGACAGGTTGCCCTGTGGCCGGCGAAGCGGAAGCCATTGTAGTTTTCTTGGATTTCTTCCCCATTCTGCTTAAATCTGTTACTTCAGAAGAACTCTGCACAGAGATGATAATGGACGTAATATAGAAAATGATAGCGTAAATTGAATATGAATGAGATATATATCGATGAATGCATGGCGAATGATTGACTTAAGGTGGCCTCGGATAAAATCTGTAAAAAGATTTCAGGCTTACTTTTTCACTAAATGGCCATTAAGACCTGTCAATCCTATCAATGCTCGTCAATTCTATTAATGGCCGAATGATTTATTTGAAGCGTGCCTTGGGTGTTTTGGTGGTTAAGCACAGATGAATGGCTCTTTAGAAGATAGGGCTTTTAATACAAATAAATCGTATTAAACCCGCTTTAAGATTCTCTTTGAAAATGCGCTTTTTCCTTTATCGAAATCGGGCGTCGGGGGATATCATAAATCATTATATTGGTTCCATTTGGAATCCCCGATCACTGATAGCGATATCACATCACATCGGGAGTAGCGAGTGGGGCAGTTTAAAAGCATGCATAGTGGATTGCTGATTGCCGATAGCGATATCGCATCGCATCGGAGCAAGAGGGGGTTTAATTGTGCCAATTCATTATCGTCAATATCCAATAGCGATATCGCATCGCATCGGAACAAAAAGGATGTTTATCACGCTAGTTCATTATCGCTGATGCCGATGCCTTTTTCGCGTCGGAGAAAACCAAAGGGTCCTTAAGTTGTGTTTCCTTTGTCATTGCGATATGCGATCTTGCGATCGCTTTATCGCAATGATAAAAGGTTAATCATTTACATATAAGGCCTTTGATTGGTTTATTTAAAAAGGTTTGGTAATGTTTTATTTTATTATTTTGAACCTTTTTGAATAAAACTAAGTTGATACCAATTAAAATTAAAATTAAAAGGGACCCATTTCATATTATAGCTTTGGGATAATAATGATACGAAATGGGGGGTTGTTGTAGGGCACAACAATTAGATAAGCCCCTATAGTTTGTGTTTACTGCCTATCATAAGCTCAGCCTAAATCCCTGAACTTAAATGGAAAATGTGTGTAAACCAAGCTCAGTCTCGTGCATGGACCATCGCACTATCTCTCATTGGCAGTTTGGATGAATCACACCTCCCATGTGCTGTAGGTGAGATGCATCCCTGTTTCCGTGTGTTACAAGTGCGATGATTGAATGAGATTATTTCTACCTCCAAATTTTGGTTTTTTCTTAATTGTTTTCATCTCTATTCAGTAGTTTTGTTGTCTATGGTCAGTATATCACTATTGAAACCTTCTTCCTTTACATTATTCAGCATCCATTGATAAAGAGTTGTAAATGTTTTTTATGTATTTTTCATCATTTACAGTCGTCCTTTGCAAAAAGTAGCTTTATCAAACTGTCGTATTTTGATTCGAAAGTGTCGCAACTATCATTTTGAGTCAAGAAAAAGAGTGTCGTAAAGTCTTCCTCTTTTAGATAGTTGGTTACACTTTTTTCATTGTATTTGATTTGAATGGTCAATTATTTGAAGTGTCGAAAAAAAATTTCCTTTCGAAAATAAAAGTGTCGTCTTAGTCCTCCTTTCGTTTTTGAAAAGAAATTGCTAAAGTGTTACTTTGAGGAAAAATAGTTTAGATCCGTACTTAGTTTTATTTTTGTCATTCTCATGTTAAGGAAATGGAAAAACAAATACATGCATGTGCATTTGCATTTAGACTACTTGTGGAATTTGATTTAGGAAAGTGCATTTAGTGTGTGGTCTATGCTCTCTGCTGAAAGAAAAATCATAATCTTATTTCCTTTGTAGCTACGATTTTCATTGCTAAAAGAAAATAAACGAATGTTTATCATTTTAGATTGCATATTTAGGAATTGTACATCTACATCACGTGGTGAACCTTAAAAGGAAAACTTCTTAAGAAAGGTCAACTATAAAAATAAACCTCAATGAACATAAAAACGCTTTGGAACCTAATGAACAACATCTAGAAGTCTAGGCTAGAGACGTATTTCGGTGTCGTAAATCCTGGTAACTATCATTTTCATCATAGGTTGGGTGATTCCTCCTCTTTGATACGACAAGTGCCAGTACGAACTTGTGCTCCCACATACCGTTGAGTATATATTGGGAGACCACAATAGGCTGATATCCATTATCCTTAGGAAGCTGGGTTTACCGCCCTATCGATTGCAATCCACTGAACACAACATTCAAGAAGATTGACCACCATACGTAAAGTACTCGGTAATTTCTCTATAATTTAGCACCGAGGTGTATATTGTAGTTTTGCGATTGGTTTGGTAATCCCTCTGTCTAGATTTCCGGAGTAGTCACTTTCGCTGCTTTTCAGACTCCTTAAAAGAAAAGGTCCATCTGATCACTTTTCACTTCAGGCTCATTAAAAATCGAAGGCGACTAGAGTCATCTTTAGTTTTTTCTCGACTCTTAAAATTTGAAAAAGCAAGTTTTGTCAGAGCGTCATAAAATTCATTTAAATTGGAATAAAATTTTCCGCTTTTTGATTTTGAGTTAATCAAGTAATCCGCAATCGTGGAAGAAAGTCAATCAAAACCTTGTCATTCACAGAGACTAATGATTCAACTGTCTTTGACCCCGAAAATGAAACCATTCCAAGTGAAGCGATCTCGTGTAACTAGGTTGATGTCTCCTGGTTTATTTGAAACTTGTGTTTCGACATCCTTAGAGACTCCAGTTACTCCAATTATTTATGGTACCCCTGCCTCTACAGAAGAAGTTCTAAAGTTACAAGAGGACATCAGAATTGATCCTAGTATAATGGTAAACACTTATATTCCTGAACGAACTCCATCTAGGGCTGATTCAGAAGGTGTCACCCCTCCAACATCTGTCACTGTAGAGTCTATACCTTCTTCAGCACCAGAAATATTTTACGGACCTCACAGTCTTCCTCTTCCACCTGGACTAATTGCCATAGAAGAGATTGTGGAGGATCTTCCATCTAGTACCCCATTGCATTTTGGAACTGGGATTCACCTATATCCTTCTACTACAGAAGTTAGTATTTTTGATCACCCTTCATCGCAAGTTCCTGTCAAAAAGCTAGGAAATCTTTTGGATAGGCTCAATATGTCTGAACAACCAACAACATCTAGGACTGTGTCATCTGATACAGTAGCAATAGAACCTCCTACCGCTACTTCAACAATGTTTGCTGGTATACCATCTATCCCAGCTAGTTCTCAACCACTAGATGGATTCCACCTAGGGACTGTTTCGATAGCATGTTCTGTCCCTATTTGTTCATCCAGAACCTTATCTAGAATTTCTTATGTTGAAACTCAACAAATTGATCCTTCACATCAGTATCAATTTGGGTAGTCTAGTCTGCAAAGACCAATTTACCCTTTGAACACTGGATTGCCGCCATATGGGGGGCAGTATGCATTTTCATTGTTCCCTCCGGGAGAGCAACCATATGAGAGTTCATAACAAAGTTCGAGTCAATCTAGGATTACATCCAGTGGTTGGGTGCCAATACTACCTCAACAACCAAGGGTTGTATATTCAATGCAACCAAGTCAACCTGTGTCAAACATTCCCACTACACCTACTATTATGACTGTGTCGCAAGTACCAACAATGCCTATTGTATGTCAACCTCATGTCTCTCAAGTTGTAATACAATAGCCTCTTGTCTC
The DNA here is from genome assembly GCA_000404065.3 of Pinus taeda. NCBI lineage: Eukaryota > Viridiplantae > Streptophyta > Pinopsida > Pinales > Pinaceae > Pinus > Pinus taeda. The sequence goes on from APFE030962048.1 coordinate 9,208, forward strand.
TGTGACTCAATCACAACCGTCGATTAGTGGCACCTTAACTAAAGCTACTCAGGCTCAAACGGGTACTATCACCCCTCATCTTGGTCAAACATCCAGTATTGGACAACAACAAATGGTCTCACAGCCATGGCTAGTGAAATATCAAGAACCGCAATTCCAGCAACCTTACCAAGGACCTGAGCAATAAAGCTTTGCAGGTAATGGGCAGCTGTATATTCAAAATGGTTACCAACAATCATATTATAATGGTTATGCCCATCAACCTTATCAAAGTTATCAACATCAAATACGTTATGTTGGTATGCAAAGAGCTATTGCTTAGGCAATCCCATCTTACCATAGGTATGCTTCACCAAGCCTGAATCAATAGCTTCCTTTCGTAGCAACTTTAGAATTACCAGATCTGAATCGGCTAACAAATGATCCATTTCTTACGCCCCTTGGTGGCCAGCGATTCCTCATAAAATTTTGTCAGATATTCTTAAATTCAATGGAAATCTGGGTGAAGATCCATCGAATCATGTGATGACCTTTCATCTGTGGTGTTCGCCCAACACCCTTAATGATGATTCGATTAGGCTTCGCCTTTTTCAGTGAACTCTAATTGGTCTGGTAGTGAAATGGTACATCGAATTTCCTAGAGATTCATTCAACAACTTCAGCACCCTTGCCACCACCTTTTTAACCCATTTTTCAGTTACCCATAAGGTTAAAAATAGGAATGAAGCTCCTTACCAATTTCAAATAGACAGCAGCCACCCACATATCTGATCATATTCATGAGTGGTGACGTCGACGACGAATGGTAAAGACATATGTTCCTGATCATCTTCTAACTGAATGGCTTATTAAGTCATTGTTACCTTCTATTACAGAAGATGTGGCCAAGGGAGGAGTTTTCACTGAAGAGCAAGTCATTGCTCATGCCCAATATCTAGACTTGATCTATACTCAGTCTAGCATGCTCTATGACAAAATTCTTGAAGCACCTAGACCAGAATTTTCCATTCGTCCTCCTCCTAAATTGAACAGGGACTCTCATGTTGGTGATGGAGTGATTGGCACCTCAAGTACGCAAACCGCAAAGGCCCCATCTGGTAAAGCCCTTGCAGTTTTCAGTAAAAAACAAATGACAAACTTCCTGCTTGGAGGTTAACGTCGTGTCAACTGACAAAGGCAAAGAACCGATGCA